>VNJW01002072.1:0-37509 GCA_008042615.1 Drosophila auraria | reverse complement strand
TAAAACAAACTTGATCTGCGTGCAACAGATTCCAATGTTGTCACCAAATTTGGTAACTCTAGCTCTTATAGTCTCTGAGATCTGTTGTTTCACACGGACGGACAGACGGACAGACGGACAGACGGACAGACGGACAGACGGACATGGCTAGATCGACTCGGCTAGTGACGCTGATTAAGAATATATATACTTTATAGGGTCGGAGATTTCTCCTTCTGCCTGTTACATACATTCTCGGTTGGCACTAACTTATAATACCCTTGTACCCTATGTGTACCGGGTATAAACAGTAGCTAAATATATTGCTACGTGTTTTAGTTATTAATGAATACCAAAAAAAGTGGTCGGCCCACAGTGCGATCGACGACTTAGTGTGAGCGGTACGAGCTGCCACAAATAGGACTTATATGTTTTTATACCCGGGACCTATTGAGAACAACAATATTATAACTTAGTGTAACAGATTGAAGAAGTATATACATATATCTATCGTAATGCTTTCCTTTGCTTTGATTCAGAGTTGGACTAAAATTCGTTTATACAAATATCTAGGAAATTATTAGGTAAATTAATATAGCAAGTTAAATACAACGCAGATTACAAATAAATGATGAGGAAAATAAATAAATAAACAAACTAACTAGATGCAGTGCATCCAATACTTATAATAATAAGTTAAGACGATTCTTATGTGCGTAAAGTAAAAAACTTTTTCAGAATGCATCCATTTTTTTACCTTTTTGTGAGTTCAAGTAACAAAAATTGAAAATGTTGAAACTCATAACCAGGCGCTGGAACGAAAGCTGTCGGAACCGTTACAGGAGAGGAAGCCACAGACGAACAGTTACATGGAAGAGGTCCGCCCACAAACACAACAACTGGAGCAGACGAAGCGACCATCAATCAGCCAGTCGGAGATATTGGTGTGAAAACGGGGGCCAAGAGGAGGTGGCCTGGTGTGCAAAATCAGTTGCATTGGAGGCAGGGAGCACTGGCAAAATTGTAATACATTTAACAGAATTTAATGCATTTGCCACAGACATTAATCACTGTGATGCACAGGACAAGACAGGACAGCAGCAAACCGAAACCGAAGGGAGCCGGGGCGCCCGGATTGGACTGGAGCGGAGCGCAGTCTTGGTGTCCTTGCAGTGAGTCGGCTCGACTGATACAGTTGATTTTTGCCAAAGCCTGCCTAAGGGTGCTGGTTGGATCGGGAGCATGAGATATTGAAAAATTGAATATTCCATGTCCACATCAAGGGAGGGCCACACACACGCTTTATTGGCACTCTACGCCAGAGGGAGGGCGCGATGGAGGAGACTGGTGCACGTTTGAATGCACACTTGGCTGTGAATGATTTTTGAAAAATGATTCTAGGGCCTGGTCAGTGTGATTTCATTTGGTTCGGCAGCATAATTGCATGTACCCACAACAGACCGAACAGAATGGAGATCGACCCATCTCTGATGCCTTTCAGGCGATAGCGATTACGCCCTCCCAATGGAACCGAACCAATGGTCATGAACTCCGGACTCCGGCAGCAGGTTAGTATTGATCAAAAGAATGGTACTGATACTATGGGGTTATATGGCCAATATTTTTTCACAGATCAGGTTTGCAAGTCTTGCGGATCGGTCTACTACATATATATTATAAATAATACTTATATTTGTGTGCCAGTTGTATGTTTGCTGCATTGCTAAAGCTTTTTTAAACTTATTGGGTATTATAACTAGTGTTTGCAGAATGAAGTTTATTATTGAAAAAAAACAAATTTACACAACATCACAACATCGATTATATCAATAGATGGTCTTGGCCTTGGTAGTGCCTACAAAAGGGTAGCTACTGATCGAGCCGACCTCGCTGTCTTCGGCTGAGTGGCTCTGTGCAAATACACAAGGCGAAAGCTCAATGGGCAAAGAACACGATGCAGTTGCAATATGAAATTTAAAACGCTCAAAGGCATATCCATAACCAGGCAGAGCAGGGGGAGCAGCTACCGCTTCGTAAGTCGAAGGACAAAAAAAGGACAAGCGATGCGAGGGCTGAGCAAATATGAGCGCTTTTTGTGCCATGATAGACGACGACAGAAGATTGAGGGCTGCGGAGTGCAGAAATGGAGAAAGGCAATGATTCCTACTGTGCCTGTGTGCGTGTGTACTTTTGTGCAAGTATATGTACACATGAATGTATGTGTGCATGTGTTTGCCATCCACGCACACACTCGTTCAAGTGCTACGTTGCCATTGACGACTTGTGCAGCGCAGTCTCGTCGTTTATATAGTTGATGCTGCAAGTTGAAGATTTTTGACTTTTATGCAACAATTCGCCAGCGAAACGAGGACCTCGAAGGCTGGGGGTCTGGTCTGAGGTGCAGGGATATGTTGCCAGACATGCCAAGTTGCCAGGACATGCCAAGTGGGTTTGGCAAGTTTGCCGTAGCATTCTTTTCAGCGCTCACTGCCACACGCACTTGGCATGTAAAATAGATTCGTGTCCGCTTCATACTTCGCTGCTGCAGCCCTTATCCAAGTCGTTTGTTTCGTTCCGTGCAATTAGACTTTGGCAGCTCACAGAAAACTGATCGCCCTGGCCCCCAAGCCACCAAGACCGCCCTCGCAAGGAGTCTTTGGGAGTCTGGCAGCTATCGAGGCGCGGAACTCGGTTGGGGTCACGCTGGGAACAGGTGAAGTAATTTTGTCAGGAGCAGAACTTAATTAAAAACATGTTCAATCTGAGCTGCAGCTCGGAGTGGGGCAGGGGGAGTCATAAGCGGCAAACAAAGGCTGCCAATTGAATGGGGGCCCAGAACCAGAACCGGCAACCAATCGCTGGACAGAGGAGGACAAAAGGCTGGCAAAAGCCGAAGTCCAAAAATAGGAGAGCGAATGTCAAGAGACTCGCACCCAATGCAGTGGATGCTTGCATAACATCCTGGGACTGGGCAAGGAATCGACATCCGATATCTGGCTATTGTCTGGGATAATAAGTCGCTGCTGCTGCTGCTGTGACACGTGCTGCCTGCTGGCCTGGCTATCAATTAACTGCGTATTACAAACCCGCCCAGGCTCAGCTGAACGCACACATCCTTGCAAAACCAAACAAAATAATTAAAATCCCATGACTGGTTTCGCCACTCCCCTGTCCGTCGGATACCCTCTTGCCGTCCATTAGGCTGAATCATATCGAAATTCAAATTTCGAAAAGTACGAAATTCAAAATCACAAGGCCCTGTCCTCGCTGCATCTGCTGCTGTGTGGCATGCAACTCAATGCACACGCAACAGCCCACTCTCGCCTCTTCAATTCTCCACCCTCAACTCAGCTCACAGATTTGGCTATCAAATATCAGGCCCTGGACCACGTCCAGGCGCATGGAACCCATGCGCTGGTGATGGGAAACGTAGTCACATACAGTGACTGCTTCACTGCGACTGCTAAAATGGAGAGAGAATTATGGCATCCTGAAATTGAGAAACCGCGTTCTCAAATCCGAACTCCTCTTATTTTGAGTTCGGTTTTATTTTTAAATTTTAAGTTTAAGTATTTTTTAAGAACAAAAAAACTCAAAATGAATAGAAAAGTACTCACACCAAATTTGAGAACAAATATTCTTGAATTGAAGTGGTTTTATCCTCAAATTGAGTACGTCTGTAGCCAAGAGGGGTAAGAGCGCTAAGGTCCCTCTCCTCTCCCGCCTAAAATCACTGTTGCTCGGTCTTGCTCTCACCGCTCGTTTTGCATCGGTATTGCTCCTTCTTGCTCTCGGATATACCCTTTGGAAATGTTTAGAACACATTTTTAAACCCGGTACCCGGAGAATGTATGTAACAGGCAGAAAGAGGCATCTTCGACCCCATAAAGTTATATATTCTTGATTAGCATCACCAGCCAAGTCGATTAAGGTAAACAGATCTCAGAGACTATAAGAGCAAGGATTACCAAATTTGGTAACAATATTCGAATCTTTTGAACGCAGATCAAGTTTGTTTTAAAATTTGGCCACTCCCACTTCCGCCCCCGAAAATCATAAAAAACGTTTTACAAGTTTAAGTCGTAATATTCGACTTAAAGTAAATACATTAACTAAGTAAATAAGACAGTGCGGTCGTTTTCTGAAAACTTGAGTAAAATCGGATAATAATAATAAATAAGAAGGCACTCGCGGACGTTTTCTGAAAATTTGAGCGGAATCGGATGATAGACATGGAACTTATTAAACGATTAAGTTTCTGTTTCTTCTTTTTCTATGTTGAGAGCGCACGTGTGCTTTGCTCCATATGTCCCTAGAAGCATTTGTCAGTTTTGGGTGTTGCTTAACATGTTTCTGGCAATATTTGTCTGTTTTAGGTGTTTCTTAACATGTTTTTAGCAACATTTGTCTTAATTTCTCAACATTTTCTTCTTTCCATGTCCATATGCTATTTAATTGCACCCACAATGCTTTGGGTACCGGGTATCTCACAGTCGGTCACACTCGACTGTAGCTTTCCTACTTGTTTTCTAATGTAGCTCTTTGTGTGTGATTTTTGTTTCTCCTTTAAGAGGTCGTTTTGTAACTTCTAATGGAAAATATAGTTCAATTTATCGTGATTTGATCAGAACTGGTAACTGGTAGTTAGTATGCAATTGAATATCTCTTAAAGTCTTTGTTTTTTGTGTACTTCTAGAAAATATGAATTTAATGATCAGTTAAGAGTTAGTTTTCATCAGCAATCTACCAAAGAAGATATAAAAAAATTCAAAATTTAATGCAATGGTTTTTTGAACGTGATTTTTTTTCACCAGCAGTATCGTTGCGTATACGCGATGTGCATAAACCATGTGTGGCCACTGACAGACACTGTATAGTCTGCTCGTCAGCGTCGCAGGCATTCAGGCCTGGCAGGCAAAAAATGTTTGCCATTATTGCATACACTAATGAAGCTCATGTTACCCGGCCAGGAGATGAGTGGCATGGCAGAGGGTGAGGATATGGAAAATGTGTGAGATCTGAGAGATCTGGCCCTGGGGCGAGCTCAACTCAGCCGAACGGCAGTGGCTACGGAAACGCATCTCGACTTGGCTGCACTGGACACGCATGATTTTTGCCTGTTGCAATTTCTGATTAGACTTAATTACAGTGTGCGTCTGTCTGCCCATCAGCCCATCAATTTGATGGGTTTTCATTTAGTTTCATGTGATCGTTCGGTCGAGTGGGTGAGTGCTCGATATATATATTTTCCTCGACCAATCAAAGGTTACATTATATATTTTAATTAAAAACTTGCCATGTGCATAATTCGCCAAATGAATGGACAACGAGGTAATTAATGCAAACAGCAAACATCGCCCAAGTACAAACAACAATTTTAATTAAATTGAAAGCAAAAATTCACCGCCCGAATGATGACCACTAAAAGGAATCAAATTTAAAGGCTCTGGTAATGTCTGTTCGTTAAGATCGGATGTTAAGCAGTCTAGGATATCTTTTAGGGACAGGATGGTGACACCCTTGGCCCTCCATGGACTTGATGCAGCACACTTCGTCGTTTTTCTTGTAGGACAGATGACGTTCAACTTCCAAGTTGATTGCATGTAATTCCGATCCATTTTTTTTTGGTTTTTTCGCTGCGTTGTCCGTCCATCATTTGCAAATTTGATGGATGACAATTTGCTTAAGCAGCGTTATCAGTGAGATAATGGCTTTGTAATTAACTAATTGGGAAAAGACTTTCTCAGGGCTGGTGTATCAATGCAACATTTGATTTTGGGAGGCAACTCTTTTTACCACCAGCAACATTGGAACCTCATGTTATCATAAAGACGGAAAATATTCATGTTTTAAAGCATTTCATTATTGGCCAACAATAACTAGAGCTATGAACTTGCACGTAATTCGCATTGATATTTAATTGGGAAAATAAATATTTTTGGCATTCTCCTTTCCACAGCCGCTTGTGTAATGATCAGAGGAATCGGTAAAAACAATAAAGCTGAAAGGGCATTTTTTGAAAACGGAGTCACTGGCCCTTATGATGGAATGTGGATGAAAGACCATATACAAGGAGCGAGAAAAGGAATAAAATTTTCAAATAAATCCGATTACATGGAAATTTATTGTCATCCACTGCCGAACGGCACTTACTACTTCAGCGGGGCGTGTGCTCATCGTCATCGACTCATCGACGTCGGCCCAATTCCCCTTCAGCTCTGCTCCGGTCCATGAGCCTCGAGTCCTCTGTGAGCCCCCGCTCGGACTTTCCACTCGGGACGTACTGTGGGGGCAGCGGAGGACTCTACACTTCAATATGCTCGCTGACTGCCATACAACATTCATTTTATTTGCAGCCATCCCATGTGCGCACCCTACAGCATTCTCCACCAGTCGCTAAAAGCCAGTAATGTCCTTTCGCCACACTCGACTGCATTTTTCTTTAACACTTCAACATACTGGTCTAAAAAAAAGAACGAATAGGGCGGCGGGAAGCTCACAACTTCAATGAAAGTGCAGCCAAATCCGTTCCACGTAGCCTGGACAGGAGTGCTGGCCTGACCCTCCAGAGCTCGGATATCTATCCAATGCCTTTTTCATTGACTCTTGTCTAGTTTTGTGGTTACCCAGCGACAACTGGTTTTTGGTACTGCCTCCTGGTCCTGCGGTTGATCCTGCTCCCTGTCGATGTTGAATATGGATGGAATTAAGTAGTCTAGTGTAGAAAAAAGTTAACCAGAGGACCAGGACAACGCACTGCTTTGGCTCGGAGATCAATAAGCGCAGTGGCCGGAGGGATGAATGGAGGAAACCCCTAAAAATATTTCTTAATTAATTCCGCCGCCGGGAGAGGTAAAATTACCATTAGCTAGTGGCATTAAGGGAACTCTAGGAAAGCAAAGAACCCGAAAGTGGAGAGTTTGGTTCTGGTGTGAAATGGAGTTTATGGCCTTACCCCTTGTAAAAACGATCCAGACAGCCAGTTTCATTCCATCAGCACCTCATATCGGACTAGCTGTGCGAAATGAATAGATCGTAAAATGGTTAAATCAAGTACTTGCACCATAAAAATGTACTAACCGTAAATGCAGTGTTATCTTAATCCAACCAGCTGCAGTGCTTTCCTCCTTGACCCTTTCTGACCCTTCTCGACGACGTTACTGTTTAATCCAAGCCGAGCTGCTTAGCGAAAACAATTTAGCAGCTAATGCATCAAAATCTAGGATCCACTTATTCGGACCTCTGGTTGTCCATTTACCACACTCACAGATGGCTGTCCAATAACTGTTGAGCGAGATTTACAGTCAGCGGCAGGACAAGCTGGGAAAAGCTGCCTAATTACCGCAACAACAATGACGGAGCGAGTCCACCCAGCTAATGCAGTGCAAAGTCAAAAATATAAACATAAATAACAGTTAAGGCCCGGCCCAAGACGAAGGACGAGACTGGCCATGGATTGCTCAAGGATAACTCTCTGACCGTTCAAATAAATTAAATTCACTGCAGCTGAGACAGGACCAGGACCAGAAGCAAGAGCAGCCGCTGAGCAACAAATGGTTTTTTGCGCTTGGCCACTGGCCAGACAGGAGACAAATGCCAACGGCCAAATGTGTTGAAAGCCAGCCCAAACACACTCGTATACCAATCGAGCGGCTGCGAGGGGTGTGTTGCCAAATAATATCGAAAACAATTTTCGAGCACTTAAGTGCAGTCTGGCCTGACTTGGGATTTCTTCCGCAGGCCGCAGGCAACCAGCAGCCGCTTCTTGGTTCTTTTTTACGGCTATAAATTTCCGATGCTTGCACTTATCGATAATAGATTAATCTACTTGGGGCATGTTTGGCATATAAATCCCAGCAGAAGCATTGAACCTGCCCCCAGCGAAAGTGGGCGCCGAGCAAGGAGCTCGGCATAAAGCCTCGATTAAAGTTAGTACGGCTTTACTTACTTTAATTAGGCAGCAGTTGATGAAGTGCATAAGAGAGAAGTGTGTAGATATTTGTCAGGGAAATATACAGCATTTTCCACCAGGTGAAAGCCATTGCGGGGTTTGTTTGTTCAGAAAGGCATTTTATTAAAATTTTGCCCTGAACCAAAGCCAAGGGCAATGGGCGCTGGGGCAGGCATTCGTTGCCGTCACAGATGTATCATATTTGTCTTCGGTTTTCAGTACCAGCGGCTATCGAATACTGTCAATAACATTGACAACTCGCCTATAGACAGATATGCAGAGCAGATGCACAGACAGGCCAGCACGGATGCAGATGCATTCCTGGCCGGAGAGGGTGTGTAGGCCAGGACACATTTTGCTTTTTGCCTTCACCTTTTTTGAAGCGTGCTTAATATGGAAATATTAATTTCGTGCAATCCTGGCACCGCACCCTGCCTTGCCTTAAATCTGGTCTGTCATTGGCTTTTAGCAAGAGAATCACTGCATTGGGCTGCAATGAATTTTCAAAACCTATGCGATTCCAATATAGACTGACAGATTCTGCTAAATAAATTTCAATATAATTCCTAATGAAAATAGTGGGAGTCGAAACGCATACAAAAACGAGCTCGAAATACTCAGTGAACATTTCTTTCAATGATGATGGTTCACTGCGCATAAAGTGATATTTATGGGACGCGAGGGGCCACCTAGAAGATTACCATTCAGAGGTGGCAACCAATTAAATAAATGCGTTTATTTTTTTGCCGATCAAATAAACAAGCCCTTAACACTCTGCGCAGTTTAAAGCAGCGAGAGCACTCCGCACAGCCACACAGAAAGAGAAATGTAACAAATGCCTTCCATTTTAAATATGACAACAATTACAGTCGTGCAATTTGTCCCCTTTCGGCATTCCAGCTGCACTCGATGTGGCCAAAGGACCAAGGCTCTTCACCACACACTCCCGTACACACATGAAGGCACTGGCAACAAGCAATTTGTCAGTTTATCGATTTCTACCAAACATTTGTGCCAGACACTCAACTGTATTAAATGCTAAAAAACAGCAACAACCATGGAGAGGGAGGCGGTGAGTCCAAAGTGAAAAACCTTACACACAATGAAAAGCTGCGAGATTGGCGACCGCCGGGGTGGGGAACATTCAACAGACGGCCAATGGCATATGCTAAAAAGCATGCAATACGGAAAATTCCGGCGAGGGAAGGGCTAGGAAAAACCATAAAATAAGAAAAGAACCAACAAATAGAGCAAACGGTGCGGTACGAGGTTGAATCAAGGCAACGAAACACACGGCTATACATGAAATGGGTATTTCAAAGCGAAAAATCGAAAACTGAAAAATAATTTCAAGCATAGACAGAGCCAGGCGTCGGTGTGGGCGGAACACCGACGGGAGATGGTGCGAAGAGCCAGGCGGCAGTCACATATGCAGGCAGTTGCACACAGATGCAAATCCAGACAC
The DNA here is from genome assembly GCA_008042615.1 of Drosophila auraria. Taxonomy (NCBI): domain Eukaryota; kingdom Metazoa; phylum Arthropoda; class Insecta; order Diptera; family Drosophilidae; genus Drosophila; species Drosophila auraria. Next base: position 28,114 of record VNJW01002072.1, on the reverse strand, counting down.
TCACACATATGAGAACACCATAAATAATGGTTGCATGATTTATCGATAACAAGCGCAATTTACAGTCAAGCAACAACAACGGCGAGAAGAAAAGCGACAATAACAAAAAGTTTACAACTGCAATGAATTTGTTCGCGATAGAGAACGAAATAAAATAAAAACGATAAATGAGAATCTTGGATACCGACGCCTGGCGTACCCTCAGGAATCGAATATTTCCTACGACAAGCACACGTAAATATGAAAATTTATTAATTAGATTTCAGAACAATTTTCTGTATTTTCGAAAATATTTCTGAAGCTTACAACTATGGGTTATTTGAAGTTTTTCTGATTTTGAGAATTTTTGCCCTTTATTTGCAAGATATTCAAAGCTTGCAAGCAATAATTTATTGGGAGACAATTAGGAAAGATTCAAGTCGATCACTGCTAAGTAAGTAAATCGGATAATGCCTTCAAGGTTCTATAAATTCTTTAAATACTTTAAGCCAAAACTATACTCTTGCCAGGGTATTACCATATGGTTTCTTATATATATTTATCCAGGATCTTCCTCAGATGACAGAAGTTCGTTCTATTTACAAGACTACGACTTAGGAAATGGAAATTAAAGCAACTTTACAACTTTAAAACCATATAAGGTTTTTTGGATTTGTGGAATTCTTAGTTAACCGATGGTATATGTTCTCCCATTGCTCGTAATTATTTTCATTGTTTATTGGATACGTCTTGACATATAAAACTCAAGATAAAAAACCAAGATTAGGGGAAACGAACTCTGCCGAAAGAAAGAATTGCATTGCCATTTTTTATTTATTTTCTTTTCATATTGTGAACTTCGTAGTGCTATAAAATTTGCATGCAGGCAAAAATCGCATTAAGTTTTATTGAATGCGCATTAAAGTCAAATACAAGAAATGCAAACCAGACCAAAGGAGTAAAGAAACCCATCCAAAGGCCACTGGAAGGACTTTATTAGCAAACGGGGAGCAACTCTGGAGTCATCGGTCCGATTCTTCCCCCTCGCCATCGTGGCCGGAACAGTTTCGCAGCAGTTAGTCTGAAGTCAGTCAGCTGCCAGTGCCGTAAAAAGGCGGACCGTAAAAATGTCAAAGCATAAAAATGCGCACAGCCACCGGCAGAGCGGGGACTGAGCCAAGGTGTTTGCCCTAAGTGAAATGCCATCGCAGTCGAAAGGGGCGCAAGGAGGTGGCAGGAGTCTCGGAGTAGTGTCGCAAACAAACAGCAAACAGAGCGAACCATTTTCACGCGGCGACAACGACAGCGATGGTAAAGAAAGGAGCCAAGCCAGCTGAGCTCTTTGGCAAGGCCATCAAAAGGTTCTTGGTCTGGGCTTCGGTGTGGCTTGGATCAGGGAGCAGCAGGTGCACAATATGCGATAGCAAGCTACGCCGTTCCTAACCAGTCTGATGAACTATCAATCGACTAAGAGATCTTTTGAAGGCACCACACCAAAATGAGCTTTTTTATCGATTACCGCGCATATTCGTTAAAGTCCATGTCAGTCATGCGCCATTATTATTCCATATTATTCTATGCATTTATCGAATGAAAAAAACATATATTTTTGGTTTAACTATAAAACAACGAGGAAATGCTTGTATTTTAGTGAATACCCTACCATAAAGCATTGTAAGCATTTTAACCGGACTAAAAATAGACATTAGACATTTACAATGAATATAAAATATTTCATATCATATTACCGTACCTTGAATTTTAAGGGAACGTAAAATGTGAGAATATAAAGAGGTCTGACGAGATAAAGATATTTAAAATACACTATTCGATAAACTTAGTACACTTACGAGTAAAAAGCATTCGACCCTCAAGGGTCGCCGAGTGGGACATATTTACAATTCATTGTTAATTATTTTCCACCCAAATATTATTATCTGAGTAATTTATACCTAGCTTACCTTTTCATATAATTTTAATTTTATCTTCGTTTTATCCTGGTGCTAAAAGCTAAGTCAAGCTTTTAAATTATGGCACCAGTCATGGCACTCTTACATTCTTACCCTAAATAAATCGGTAAGCGACACACACGCAATTCGGATAACCAAGAAAACTAAAGTCATGTGTCCTCCGTCGTAATTGTACCCTTTCATTCTTGTACCCTTTATGGTGGTTTAATTAATAACTTTTGATAGTTTGGGGATGTTTTTATATCGTCGTGCGCATTTCAACATTTCAATAGTTCTTTGACTTAGAACCATGTTTACTTATGCCTGCACAACCAATTTACTGTAGAATCGGCAAACATACGCAAAATCACTGCTTCGTTTTTATGAATTTGGCTGGCTTTAGCCCCAAGCCCGCTTACTCAATGTGGGCCCTAAGTTCGGGTTTGCTATCGGGGCCTATGCACGCATTCAGTGAACATTTGTGTAACCATTTTGTGATTGTTTTTATATCCATTCTCTATTTGTTATTTACAGTTATGCTTTATAACCTGTTCATCCAGCAAATAATAAAAGAAAAAATCAATTTTCACACAGTGATTGAAAAGAGAGGCAGCGACAAAACTTTTATGGAGTTATCAAATGCATTTTAGGCATTATGGCCTGGCAATAAATTATTGTTGTTTAGCCAACAGTTGAAGGTATCGGCTTATGTATAGGCCCTACCCTCCTCTTCCTCCTGCTGCAGTCAAATGCAATTCATTTTTCATATTTGCAAAAAGGCAATTTCTCTGTTGGCCAAACCTCCCCATCCACCCCCCGTCCGGTTCTGGCTCTCTGAATATGTTTGTTTGTTGGGCAAAGTAATTTAACAAATGGATTTCTAAACAAATACGGAAGTTTAATTTGTAACCAAAAGGACAGGCGCGCGAGGGCCAAGAGGAAGTCGACGGAAGCCAAGGAAATGTGTGCCAATGGCAGGACGTGCCTGATGGGGGAGGTGGCGCAGGAGTCCGCAGACCGCTCGCTTGCCACTCTGCAAGAAGCCACCGCAAGCCAGGAAGGCGAGGAGCAGAGAATGAGCCGGGCTAAGACCAACATTTCTGTTTTGCTGGTCGAGTATCCTCAGTGGGTGTGCCCGTCTGGCTGTGTGTGTGAGCGCTCTGACATGGCAGCATATTCGTACTTGAAGATGGCTTCGATATTTCTTAGTCAACAAAATGGCGATTGCAAAATTGTCGCCCTCGCAATGCTCCGGCGGCGTTAAGAAATTACTTTGCGTCCGCTGAGGAGGCATGGTCGCGTGAGGCGATAGCGGGGCTACACTTTATCTCACAGTGGGGTATTCCTCCTTTCAACTATTGAAAAATACAACAAACGAATTATTCTTTTTAAATAAATATTATCCAAGTAAAATACAACTCTGGTTCTAGTCTAACAATTTTTCTATAATCCTTAGTTTCATATATAAATAATAGATACTAAAAGAGGAGTAATAAGAGGTGTAATTTTTTAACTATTAGTTTGTTAACAATTACTTTGCTAACTATTAATTTGCTCTTTAACGCAAATCCATCTTTTTATGAAAGATAAAGTTTGTATTAGTATTTTGCAAAGTAAGTCACCAATTGTACATTAAAGAGAAAAGAATTACTGACTTAGGTGGCCCCATCAAAAGATTAATACATTTGCTATTACTTTTTTAAATAATTCTTTAAATTTTAAAATAAAATGTTTGCTCTTGTTGCATTTGCAAATCGCATTTTGGTTGCCAAATGTTCCCGTGCAACTAAATTTGGTAAGCCCAAGTTTGTATATCCTTGCATTCTGCATTTGAATCATTGAAAATCGATCCATTTTGGAAGAATTTAAAAAATATCGAAGTTTAGTAATTTGAATTACATATGGGACATTCCTTATCACGTCGGCCACCCCTGTTTTTTTTTCGATTTGAAAAAAATTGCATACCCACATATTAAAGTGCTCCATGTCCATATAAAGACCCTTAAATAAATATGTATACCTTCACATTTTACATTTTACATGTGGAATTTTTCATGTTTGATTATATGATATAGTTGTACGATCTTAATGATATTAAGCCCATAATTCGAAATTCGTAAAAAACCAGCTATATCCTGCTAAATTTATGGAAATACGTTAATACATTCAATGCGTTGAAACATCTCAAAATTACAAAACCCTCCCTACGGGTATTAAAAGTATTACCCTCTGCAAGGGTATAATTAGAAAGTAGGAGCTAATTAAGGTTAGGGAGGGAAAAATAAGGTTTCAATAAATAAACCTGTCATTAATTAAATAGTAAAATTGCTGTAATAATGTATGTTCTTGGAACTGAAAATGACTATGAAATTTAAGAGATGTTAAAATAGAATGGAAACTTCAAAGCAAGATAGAGAACAAATTAAAGACATTTTAACACGCTGTTCAGTTTTGAAAACAGCAAAGTCAGCTGTTTGAGCTGTAAGAAAAGATAAGGTGACAAAACGCTAAAACCAATTTTGCGAAACCCAGACTATAGAAAATTAATATAATATTTGTTCAATATATATATAATTATAATTATTTTTTTTTTTATAATACTATATATTGTATTATATATATTGTGTTATCTTCTATGAACCAGTTAAAAAACACATACGCTCAGTCGGACCTGGTCGCTTCGCAACATATATAATGTATATTTACACTTCGGCAATCTTCGGGTGTCGCTTCCAACTTTAGTTTCTAAAATATGCGTTATATAACACATCTGCAGCACACATCAATAACGGTTCTGTAGCAATGTACCTTCATGCAAAATACCGCTTCAAAATAACCCATTGATAACAGTTATATAACAGTTATGAAGGAAGGCTTAAAGAACACATCTGTAGCATACATAAACGAGAAAGAAAGCTATCTTCGGTAAACCGAAGTTTGTATACCCTTGCAGTCTTCAATTGGATCATTGAAATTCGATCCATTTTGGTAATGTTAAAAGAAAAATGTCAAATTATGTAAATTTTGTAAATTTTACATTTTACATGTAGAGTTTTACATTTTCATATAAATAGACCGATCCCTTCTATGGCAGCTATATTATATAGTTGTCCGATCTTAATGAAATTAAAACCGTAATTCTAAAACTATAAAAAACGACAATATCTCGAAATTTATAGAAATTCGTTGAAAAACAGAGAAGTTAACATTTTTTTTACATTAATTTCCCCATCATTTCTATGGCAGCTATGAGATATAGTGGTCCGATTTCGGCCGTTCCGACATATATACTGCGTGCTAATGAAATAAGACTATGCTGAAAATTTCAGCCCGATAGCTCAAAAACTGAGAGACTAGTTCGCGTAGAAACCGACAGACGGACAGACGGACAGACGGACAGACAGACGGACATGGCTAGATCGACTCGGCTGGTGACGCTGATCAAGAATATATATACTTTATGGGGTCGGAGATGCCTCCTTCACTGCGTTGCAAACATCATGACAAAATTATTATACCCTCTGCAAGGGTATAAAAACCGTTCGGTGAAAATGTATTAATAACCATTAAAAAACCAATAAAAATATATTTATAAAATGTGTATTTTATTATTCTATTATTCTATATGTAGGTTAATTAAATCGTTCAATACCTTTTTTTATGTGATTAGTGAAGAAAGTCTGCAATTATATTGAAAATAATAATGATCTGATATATAAGTAATATACTAACTATTTAATTATGGCAATGGCTTACCTTATGTTGTTAAAATATCTGAAACTGAAATGAATTATCTTATTTAATAATAGATATAATATGTTTTCTTACCTTGCATGCTTATTAAAATGAATTTCACAACTGCATCAAGCAAACTTCTTAATGCAACTTAAGCAAGTAACAAAAGAAAACGTAAAAACCAACCACGTGTTTTTTCATTCTCTTTTCTTCTTATTTGTTTGTAATTTCCTTTTTTTTTATTCTCTTATTTACGTTTCAAATGCTGGTTTCCAAAATAATGCATCTTTATACGTTCTAAGAGAAGCGACGCTTGCACTTATATGAAAAAGAAAGAGAATAAAAAACCAGAACATTTGCTGGTTTTGGATAGAACGCATATTTATGCGTTTTAGGAGGGTAATTTACTTCCAAAATAATGTATATTTATGCGTTCTTAGAGAAGCGAAAGTTGCACATAATATTTATTTTATAACTCATTTCTTCGCTTCTAATATACCAACAAAACGACACATGTTATTGCATAAATCTAAAATGTATTATATCATAGTTCTGGCAATTTTTGAGCTAGAATTGAACCGTTGCAGACGCGTTCTGTTGTACAACCCGTTCTACAAGGTCCGACTGGGCACACCTTTTTTGCGGCTTGGCCTGTCAGACCCTTTCCAAGTGAACCACTTCGCTACCTCGGAGTTGACACAGTTTACATTGTTGCTACTTTTATTTAGCTTGGCTTTTATGGCACTCGGTTTTTGTCTTGAGCTTTTTGCCAAATTCAAGGAAAGTAAGCGGGATCGGTAGCCGTAACGGGTCCTGCCATCGTAATTCTCAATTTGCCAGGCGACAATTTAATGGATTTCCAGGTGTGCAACAATTCAAGTAACCAAACTGCGAGGCGAGCGAGAGTGTTTTCAAAATTGAATTGAAATTACAAAAAACGACATCAAAAATTAATTAATTGGATTGAAATAGGATGAACTCTGTCCAGGCGTCAAAGTGACGCCAGCTTTTTCCTAAGTCTCTATAGAATGGAAATCCAAATTTGTACGGTAACTCAGAACATTGAGTAAGCCACTAGACTTATACTTGTTGATGCCATTGAACCTGCCCAGGAAAACGTTTATGTTTTATCTCTATCGCCTCTACTATCGCCTCCTGATCAATGCTGCTTCGTGGTGTCTTTACCTTCGGCATGTCACCGAATTTTATTTGAGATTATGTAACATAAAGCTGCACTATGATACACATTTTGTCTTTGTTTAAAACCTAATAGTTTATTTGCTTAGATGTTTTTATAATATTTATGCTTAAATATAAAGAAATACATCGCAACCGTTAGCCCTGTGGACGGCAGTCCACGATAGGAATGATGCCGAAATTAATGTACAAAAAAATTTAGCTTTTTTGTTTTTCAACGTATATCGATCAATTTCAAGATATAGCTGTTTTTTACGGTTATAGAATTACGGTTTTAATTTCATTAAGATCAGACAACTATATCATATAGCTGCCATTAAACGATCGGTCGATTTATATAAAAATTTAAAATTCTACATGTAATATGTAAAATGTACAAAATTTACATAATTTGATATTTTTCAACATTACCAAAATGGATCGATTTTCAATGATCCAATTGTAGACTGCAAGGGTATACAAAATTCGGTTTACCGAAGTTAGCTTTCTTTCTTGTTTGTTAGACCCTTGCAGAGGGTATTATAATTTTGCCATGATATTTGCAACGCAGTGAAGGAGACATCTCCGACCCCATAAAGTATATATATTCTTGATCAGCATCACCAGCCGAGTCGATCTAGCCATGTCCGTCTGTCTGTCCGTCCGTCTGTCCGTCTGTCTGTCCGTCTGTCGGTTTCTACGCGAACTAGTCTCTCAGTTTTTGAGCTATTGGGCTAAAATTTTCAGCATAGTCTTATTTCTTTAGCACGCAGTATTATTTCGGAACAGCCGAAATCGGACCATTAATATAAAAAAATTTGAACTTTTTTGTTTTTCAACGTATATCAATCAATATCAAGATATAGCAGTTTTTTACGGTTATAGAAAACCGGTTTTAATTTCATTAAGATCAGACAACTATATCATATAGCTGCCATAGAAACGATCGGTCGATTTAAATGAAAATGTAAAATTCTACATGTAAAATGTAAAATTCTACATGTAAAATGTAAAATTCTATATGTAAGATATAAAATGTATACAAACTAAGAAATTTGTTCAACTGTAACCAAAATGAATGGATTTTCAATAATCCAATTGCAGACTGCAAGGGTATACAAATTTCGGTTTACCGAAGAAAGCTTTCTTTCTTGTTTTATTTTGTTTTTCGATAACAATACTTTGCTTTAACGTCCGACCAGAAGCTCAGGAATGATAATTTTAAAATTTTGCTTGACTATCAACCTTCTTATAATATATGGACAATTATACTATTATTATAATTGTAGCATGGATAGCCCCTCACACGAAAACTACATACAGGGATTTACGCCACCCTTGCCGCCTCAAATAATGGTATAAAAACAAAATTTTTTTTTGAGCAACATGTAGGTAAATGAATAATAACTTTTATATTGTACATGTAGACCAATCTTCTGTTAATAAAAAACAACAGAAAGTTTTGAAAAAATTTCAAAATGGCTGAGGTTCATTTAGTAAAACGCCTTTTAATCCTTGCGCATAGTGTACAGAATTCCGGAATAACGGTAAGCTGGAAATTTTCAAGAAATATTTTTTCTTGTTTAGAAACGTAAAAATTACAATTTTTTTAAGTTGGAGTTTCAAAACATTTTTCTTAGAAAAAAAAATCGATTTTAAAAAATGTCCAGGGTGGCGTAAACGGCGCGCACCGATAGCCAGAGGAGAGCAAACAATTGCTGTCAAGTGGTTTTTGACACTGACTCAGCTGACCAGCTTTTCTATTCCTATTGGAATAGTTTTAAGGTTACTGTTCGTCAACCCTCGACCGAGACGCTTAGCTTATACAGGCTGTCAGTGACCAAAATAGGCGGATCCATGTGTTATAATATCCTACTCAAGGTGCCGGCGAAGCAAAATTCCTTTGGAGTGCTTTACAGGCAGCTGGAATATCATAATTATTTGCTTTATCTCCCCATACAATTTTCGCGCCGTCCCGTGACCCTGTGTACACAATGGGGTATACTCACAAGGTGAAACAAACAAACAACGAAATGGCGTCGCTGACAGACTCCACAAGTAACAATAACAGTAGAGGGTGCAGGGGCGCGGCTTTCTGAAGTCGTCGTTGTCTTGTTGATCAGGCGAAAATTTTAATAGAGTCGACGTCAACATCAACGTTGTTTACGTCTCGTCAACAGCGTGATTGTTGTTCTCTTCGTCGTTGTTGTGGTTCCTGCAGCTGCTTTAATTAAATTTTTAAATAATTTTTCCTCTTTTCTTCTCGGCTTCTTTTCGTGCAGGCATATGACAATGTGTACGCAAATTAAAATTGCATAAAAATCGAAGAGAAACTGCAAGCGAATGAGATTGTAACATGTCTGCATAATGGCAGATTTTTAATTGCCAGTCCAAAGTGTTTCATCCGCACCGCAAAATTATCATAATGAGTTTCAGCTCTCAACCAGGCCGCAACAGTCCGAGCCAAGCAATCGACTTGATAAAATAAAACGCATACGGCTCTTTAAGGAAAGGTCCATCTCTAGTTGCCGCCTCGGCTTCTGGTGACTGGATCTTTATCGTAATTCTCATATTCAAAAAGTTATTATTTTATAAATTTTATAAAATAAATTTTATAGTATGCATAAGCCGATAAGTGCGAGGTATCATACATACCTATTAAAATATGGGCTTTGAGCCTAGAAATTCTGGTATTATTTTAGGGACCACGGTAATTACTCTAAAATACACGTCAGCTTTAAAAGCTGCAATTCCCCAACTTTCGTTTCTGGTCATATGTATTGGCCCTGTCCGACACCGCCCTTAGCCATTTCAATGTCCTGCTTCTCATTTTTATTGACGATGACGTCAGGCGCACAGAAGCAGTAAGGATGAAGGACGAAGAACGACAGAAGCCGCAACGGCGCTTTATTTATGTGGCCGTATAGTATGCAGAGGTAGACACGACACATTGGCCAGTCCACATAATTATGCGAATTTTTCGTAATTAAATATTCCTTGTAATTTGCATTCGCCGTTCTTGCATTTTTATTACTCTCTGCGCCCTCTCTCCGCCCCAGCTCCCGCGAGGGTCTTTTGTTGTCAATTTTTAAAGGTAATTGAAAAATACAATAAAGTGGTTTTATAAATATATAGTCAAACGGCGCAGAGTTTTCATCCAGAGAAAAATGGCGAAGTTGAAGCCGAAAACTTTCTTGCAAAGCAGCGAAGAACAACACAAAATTTTTGCATTTTTTTCAATTTCCGGCTTAAGACAAACAAATGTACTCCGAAAGTGCGAGCCGAGCATCTCCGCCAACGGAAGTTGCTGATGCTTGTTTAAAAGCAAGGGGAGCAAGGCGGGAGGACCAAAATATATTTTTTATTTACACCGGATATTAATTTTATAGCAGGCAGAGAGGCAGCCCCAGAAGCTTGACAAAGCGTCAAGCCAAGGACTTGTACTTTTGATCTCTAAGGAACACACACTCGCGTAATCTTCTTCTCATTCCATAATTTGAGCTTGACGCTTCCGTCTGTCCAGCTGTCACTGGGCAAACTTGCTCCTCGCTCGGCTAATAACATATACAACTTCCGATGGCGGAAGTGTGCAACTGATGCGGCCATTTTCAGTGCCGGAGCGAGCATGTGAGTGTGTGTATGCTAAAAGCAAAATGTGCTCCACGAGGAGTCAGAGGCCTGTCCCAGCGTAGTCTCTGTTCCGTAGATCACAAGCAGGCAGCTGGGCGGAAGACATCACTAAACACCTTTGCCGACTTTTATGTATATTTTCTTTTATGTTCTGTCAGCATAATATAAAATGCATGTATAGCCCATTCCTGGGGGGTAACCTAACAAATAAAGCTATCGTTGCCTTCCCATATCGGGCTCGTCTAAATCTTGCCACTCAAAAGCCAGTCTCTTTCTTTCAGCTTAATATTCTAACAGTACAAAATGTGATACTCTTAGTTTGGGCTATGACTATGACTTTGGTCTCTTAAGTCGGCCTCAATACATGAAATGATGTGGTGTTACCAATTGAACTCTGTTCCATAAGCAGCTGACTATAGTAATTTTTCTGGACTGGCAAAGCGGCAAAGTCCCGCTCCTCTCCCACGATCTCACCGCCCGTTTTGCGTCGCTGTTGCTCCGTCTCGCTCTGAACTCCCGCTTTGTCTATTTATAGCTCGGACACTGTCGCACGCGTATGTGTGTATTTCAGTCTTCGACGCTATACTTTGGTTTGCATGCTGCCTGATCCTCTCCAGAAACTGGCCATTTGCAGCCGGCTGTGCGTGATCCTCTCCAGAAAGTGGCCCTTTACAGCCGGCACTGCCTGATCCTCTCCAGAAACTGGCCATTTACAGCCGGCACTGCCTGATCCTCTCCAGAAACTGGCCACTTCCAGCCGGCACTGCCTGATCCTCTCCAGAAATTGACACTTACAGCCGGCAAAAACTCTCCAAAAACTAGTCATTTACAGCCTCCCTATCTCAATTTTACATAATTTTTTTACCCAGTGTCACATAGTTGACTTTGTTCGTAAGATACAATTAAATTGAAAGACAAATGAATTTTTCACTGGCGCTCTTAAAGCGCTTAACAAAGTCCAGAAAAAGCACACAGAGGTAGAGGAAAGAAAACTCCTCCTCTGACCTCCAACATTAAGCGCGGCCGATGTTAATGCATAGAGTCTTACAGATTCCCAAGTCCGGGTTCAGCAAGGCACTAGTATATAATGACGCATTTAATGTTGAAGTTCGATCGGCATCAAAGTTTACTGATGATCTCCTTGGTTAGAGTGAACCAGGCTGTATATACAAACCTGCTGCATTTGTCTTCTGACAAAAACTATCTGTGTATCTGGCAATTAATAGTCAACAAATCTGATTTCTGTATATAAAGATCAGGTTGACTGTAGATCTCGAGTTGGCGCAAATTACGAAAAATGAAAATACAGATCACAAAAAATCGGAATAAGGAATAAAATGTTTACTCAATAGTATTGTTTTTATACTCTATAGTTTCAATTGTGTATTGTCGAGTATTATTTTTATACGAACCTAAGTACATCGACAATTTGCTAACATTTCGCATTAGCTGGAATTTAGTGCTTTAATGTTTGACGCGTTAGTGATTTTTGTCAAGTTTGGTGCAGATTAGTATTATTTTTATACTTTCGTAGTATCAAATTAATAAGCATCTTTTTAAGAAATTTGTAATACTCAAAGTATAGAATTAATGTAACAAAAGTATTGTTTCTATAAAGTTATATTTATATTTTTTTTTTGTGGTGTAGAAATAGACTTAATGGCCGTTCATTCATAAATTTTTACTTTGAGTACATTTGTAATAGGGATTGGACCACGGAAAGTAAAGGTATGTTAAGAATGATCCAAAGGATAATATCTATATTTAGCCGGTTGCCAAACTAAACTTAGCTAGAATTGGAGGACGTGTATACTTGGTTCATCGGGATTATTTTTTTAGCGTGAGTTGCAGGAATAATAAGTTTGCACGGAAGACAGAAATCTACTGTTTTCGTACCCCCTCTTGATACGTTTCCCATTTTTTGCCGTCTTATGTGAAATTAAATTATGCAGCAAGTTTCACGTTTGGCTTGCCGCTGCAATCAAAATGCAAACGAAGTCTGCGTCGGGTCATTGTTTGTACTCGCTTACATTTGTAATAAACTTAAATCGAGTGTGAATTGCATGGGGCACGCAGAATATCCTTAATGCGCGCCATGGTGCCGCCTCTGCCTCAGACTGTCGGACGTATGTTTAATTCAATTTTATTTAAATACTTTGCAAATGCAGCGTCATAAATAATGAACCAAATACCTTGACAGCAGCCAGTCCCAGGACGAGTATCTCGCGACATCAGCTGTTTACTCTTGTTTGTCGCTGATGTCGCTTCATTAAACGGTAAAGTTATTAAATAACCACAACCATCGAACCGACCAACAGTCGCCTGCAATTTGTACAATGTGAAATATGTAATTGTCAAGGCGTCTGTCCCGTCCTAACGGTGTGTCCACCGTTGGTCCGTCCCTTTGCCTTCATGTTTAATCACACAAACCAACAACGCAGCGGCAGGGAGAGAAGTGAGCAGCGTGCAGAAAGGCAACCGAAAAACCGCATTCGGCAAAAGCCAGCGATGAAAATCGATGCCCGAAATGACAGTGACAATTTCATTTAATTGGTTTTAATTAAATTAATGAGTGAATTTTACAAATTGCAGCAAAATGATAAATAAGTAATTTAATATATGTATATTCCCAATCCGCAATACCGTCCCTCGTTAATTTAATTTAATATGGCAAAAGTTGGTCGACTCGAATAATTTTTTTATTGTGTAATTTTGTTGCATAAATGCTATGAAACTTAATTTAGCCTAATTAAGTTTTCAAAAAAGTCCGACAATAGCTGCAGAAAAAATACCCATATGTGGTAAAGAAGTGTCATGACAAAATGTTGACAAATGAATTTTAGTAGAAGTTCAAAGATGTGACTGGGATTTCTGGCAAAAAATGTGATTATTTAATGGAGTTACATATGTATTTGTCCGCTAGTCAGTGCAGTATTGCTTTTAATTGAAATGGCGTGTAATATAGAAATCCTCTTTGTAATCCTAATATATAAATGTGTAAGGTTTTTTATACCCTTGCAATAGAAGCAATCGGTTGATTTATATGAAAATTTTACATGAAAAGAAGTAATAAATGTTATAAAAATGTAAAAACTTCGATATTTTTCCAATTTTACCAAAATGGATAGATTTTCAATATTCCAATTGCAGATAGCTTCCATTTTTGTTGTGCCTAAAACTGGATTTTTAGGAAATAGAAGCCTAACACTAGATTTTTAGACAATAGAAGCAAAATATTGGATTTTTTGGCAATAGAAGCTTAAATATTAGGCAATGACTGTTAAAAATTTAATTTTTTAAAGTAATACGTGATCTCATTACTGTATTAATGTAATTACTTAAAATTATAAAGCTATATTCCAAAATGCTTACAGTATTTACTTTTACTATTGCAGTAGAGACTTCCCTGCAGTACCTGTCATCAACGTTTCATCAACGATTCATCAAAAAAACTTCGTTGTTGTTGATGAATCATCGATGAAATTCCATACAAACTGTTGATGAAATTAACATGGGCATGTCCTAGGCTGTCATCAGTGACAAATTAATCAATGATTCATAGATGATTCATCATCCTTTCATCCACATTTTATCGATGATTCATCAACAATTTCATCAACTTTTCAACAACATTTTATCAACATTTCATCAACGCTTCATTTTCACATTTCATCGATGATTCATCAACATAATTTTTGAAGAGAGAAATTGAGCAAGAGAAAATTGAGAGCGAGGGAGTCAGTTTTGACACGATTGAACGAGAGCGTCGGTTCGACCGAAGCCTAAAACGGCGCGTTGATGAAACGTTGATGACAACGGCTTTTGATTACAACTAGAACTTTCGCTCTTGGACAAACATATCAAAGAGTTGGCAGGAAACCGTCATTCCATGCCAGAGATGTTAGAAACAGTTTGGAATTTTAAGCGCACAGGAGGAAGAACAATGTTGGTAACCCATTATTGAAAATTTACACAGAGAGAATTATGGGGTTCGGAAATTAAGAATCCGCGTACTCAAATTCGCACTATTCTTATTTTGAGTACGGATTTTTTAAAAATTCCTAGGTTAAGATTTTTTCCTTACTTTGAAACCAAACAAAGTTCAAAATAAATACAAAAGTACTCACACAAAAATTGAGTACAAATATTCTTGAATTAAAAGCAATCCATAAATTGAGTACGTCTGTACTCAAGTTTGAAGAGGGGAAGAGCGGCAAAGTCCCTCTTCTCGCCCGTCTTGCGTCTTTATTGCTCTGTCTCGCTCTCACCGCCCGTTTTGCGTCGGTGTAGCTCCGTCTCGCTCTGCTCTCCCGCTGTGTCTATTTATAGCTCAGCCACTGCCGCACGCGAATGTGTGTATTTCAGTCTTCGACGCTGTACTCTGGTTTGCATGCATGGTACAGTGCTTAGAGTGCTCGAGTCTTAATCTGACGATCGCGGGTTCGAGTACCAGTCGCAGCAATTGTGTTTTCGAAATGTAAGTTGGGTTTTGTAGACTTTATAAAATATTTATATTCATTTAACTTAACATGTTATCAAACAGCCGGCACTGTTTAATCCTCTCCAGAAACTGGCCATTCACAGCCGGCACTGCCCGATCCTCTCCAGAAACTGGCCAATAGCAGCCGGCTATGCCTGATCCTCTCCAGAAACTGGCCACTTACAGCCGGCACTGCCTGATCCTCTCCAAAAACTGGTCATTTACAGCCTCCCTCTCTCAATTTTACATAATTTTTTTATCAATCAAATAGTTGAGAATGATTCGTTGTTAAACTAAGAACTTTTGTATATAATAAATTGAAAATAATTCGGTCTTAAGTGTAGTAAATTTTGCACTTTCCTTGAGCATAAAATGTTTTCAAAAAGGTAATGAAATACTTAATACTTAAAAATTGCCCTTAAGATGAGTACAAAACTACATATAATTAAGTAGAAAAAAGTTCTCGGTAGTTGAGTACTTTTTACTTACTTTAAGTCCATTTTTACTTAAAGTTCTCTCTGTGTAGGTAACCCATTTGATAAAAATGAAATTGTTTGCTTTGGGTTATTGCCCTTGGGTTAGGCCTACGATTCGAAAATTGTTTGACCTTAAAGTATAGATTTTTAGAAATATGATCAATTTTTTAGACAATTATTGCAATTATTGCCAATACGTCGCCAATTCCTTAAATTTGAGGAACTTCCGTTTTCTGGGTCGAGTCAGCTAATGCACTAACACTAAAAAAAAACCGAGGTTCAGATGGAAACATCCATATTAAAGATTTTGTCCAAGTCCGATATCCAAATATACATAGAATTACACAATATTAAAAAGAAAACTTGATGTTTTTCTTTAATCTAAGAGAGTCAGACTGGCAATATGTACAAGCATAATTCAGCCTCTATGGCTAGAAGTCTAGAATTTCTTTTCCCAAAGAAAAAATTTATTTCAGAAGATAATTTTAGTGTTCCCTATATGAGGTCGCTTTGTTTTAAAGTGTTAGGTTAGACATTGTGAGCTGCATCATCCCACATTCTCCACTGTCACTTTTTGCTGTTTCAGGGAATGTCACTCTTTTGCGTCTTAAGCCCTTTACAGCTGCCTAAAGCCGCTTATCGATAACATACTATCGCATGACGTTCAACAAGGCACAAGCCATTAAACTCCCTCCGGCTGGTCTGGCGACCCTCGATATTTGCCCCGGCCTTGCACTTGCTGCTTTGCATGCATCCATTTTACAGCAATACGATGCCAACATCAATGCCAAGCTGTCAACTTAAAGGGGACCCAAGGAAGACGCCTCTGTTCGCTGGCATGAAAAATTGTTGGCGACTTGTACATTGGGCTTCTCTTTTATCTTGATCCCTTCGAGTCCAGGCAGAACCAATGCTCGAAGGACTGGTCTAATCCAACTAATCAGGGGCGGTTGGTTAAGGGCTAAAGAAAAATATGAACAACTGAAGTCCAGGAAATTGACGGCAGCAACGGCAAACAACATTTCCATTCGAAGACATACATTTTCACAACGAATTCAATTTCCTCTTTGATTTTTAGCAAACGACGACGGGGCGGGTGGTGGGCAGGGCAAATAAAATAAATAACTTCCCCAAGAGCGCAACAGTTGCCAATAAAGCGCAGGCAACTAGGGAGAATGAGGCTCGTCTAACACGACGGAAGCGGAAATGCAGCGTATGTTTGTGTGCGTGAGAATGAGCTTGAGTGTGTGCAGGAACAAATAGCAAATAAGTGCAAAGCAACCAATTGATAAAGTAAAAAACACTTCAAACTGCACCAGCCCAAAGCATGGGCGCTTTTGTAACAAAGGCCCAATAGTGAGAGGGAGTAGCGTGGCAAGCCGAGCCGAGCCGAGTCGAGTAGAGTGTTGAGTGTTGAATGTTGAACAACAACAGCAGCAGTATCACCAGCTCTCGCAGTTGGTGGCGAGCAACCAAAGCAAGCAACCACTTCATAAATAATTCATTTCCCGCCTGCTAACTTAACTTGAACAGCCTTTTTACGAGAATATCCTGTATTAGACGGAGAGTGCTAAAAAAATTGGTGCTCTTCGGAGTTCCAGAATAATTTCTTTCTGGATATACATATTTGAAGGAGTTAAGTTCAGTAAGAAAAATGAAATCGTCGAGGAATCAATGCTTTTCATCACTATTATCAATCAGTTTCGTAAAATGTTGTAAGTTCTGTGAATCGCTTTCCACCCTAGTTTTTGAAATTCTCAAATTGGGTATCTTTAAGTCCAAAGCAGCAGTCGTGTTGTCTCCCTTCTCGCTGTGGCTACGTGGCGTATGCGCAACATATGCAACAGTCAAAAGCATTCAGGACAAGACGGAGTTGGCAGAGGATGCGAGTCGCCGCCGCAGACGCCAAACCAACGTGAAATAGACACGAACAAAGGCTTTTCATGCCTTTGCAAGCATAAAATTGCTTTTTTGCAACAAATATCCTGGCAGGCAGGACGGCCGAGAGTCTCGGCATGTTTGTCTAGCAGCTAGCTCTCTGATTTCCACCCATGCCACTCCCTTAGGTCAATCTGCCTTCCTCGCAGCCGCTCTATTTGTTTGCAATTGCATGCGTATTTGATTCAATTTTTGCAATTTATTTGCAATTTGGCAGACGCCGGCGTCCTTTGCTTTTTATCTCTTTGATGACTGCTGCTCACGCTCTCTTTGCCTGCTTATTAAATTCTTTAAATGCCAGTGTTAGCACTCATATGGTGACCGTACGCGTTCGCATATTCACCATTTACATTGTTGTATTGTCATCCATCCGAAATGCATAAATTTAACACCTAGTAAGCAGCTCTCCCCACAATGATGGAGGAAACTAAGCGCCCGCACGCACACACACCACACATACACACTCACAGGTCTCACCGCTGCCAGGGACAACAATGTGCAACACCCAAACATCCGTTTCCGCTGCATCCGCTTTCGCCTTTCGCGTTGTTTTGGAAGCCCGACCTCAGTTGCAGTTGCAGTTGATGTTGGTGTTATTGTGATGCATCGCATGCATATATTAAATGCCACTAAAGCAACACACCCCACCACACGAGCACGCAGAATTATAATTAAATGCTTTGGTCACAGCTGAGGTTAAAGAGGGAAGCTGGTCGCATTCTCCTGGGAGCTCAAGCTGCTTCCTAGTAAATAGGCAAACCCAGCATATTCGCCGGGTAAGGTGCATGGAGCTCAAACTTACGATGATCTCTCAACTCCATTATAAGGCGCAAGATATAACATAATTTCTGCCAGTGCAGTCATTTTAGCCGGCGCCACAAAGGCGGACCCTAAGAGACACACATTGACCGGAACTCCGCCGGCCTCACTCCAAGCACTCCTTCCGTTCTCTCGCCAGAGCAAACGCAGTCAGAACGAAGCAGCCAGCGAGGCCACCAAAAGCGGTAAACAAAGCCAAAAGCACAAGCGTGAGTAATAAGAACAACAAAGGCTATGATAATGAAGACATTCATTATTATTCCAATTGCTGTCTTTGCCCACCATTCCGAAACATAACGCCCTCTCACTATCCTGCATCCTGCTTTCCACTTCCTCCCTCCGGCTGTTATAAATTGCATCTTGGCGCCAAATAACCGATTAAATGAAATTGTGTCACAAGCAAAGTTTTCTCAAAAACAAAGCAAACAGTAGCTAATTCTGGAAATTCAAAATTTGCGAAATGTATTGCATTGCATAATGCTAAGCTCATGGTGCAACATTCAATAGACAGTGGTATGAGTTAATTTCTATTAATTTTATATTTTTCTGAGTTATAATAATTTATATTCTGTAGTCTCAAAAAAACTATATTTTTTTAGTTTGTAACAATTGGAAGAGTAAAATACTGTGCTAAAATTGTAATAATGAAAACTGATCCTCTTCATATCTTAGGCTTTCTTCTATGTGCAATTTTCTAAGTCACCCTAAAGAGAGTTGTAAAAATATTTACTTAATAAAAATCGGCCACAAAAAAACTAAAAATATTAAACTGTAGAATACTAGTTATATAAACTGCGACTTTGCGAAGTAAGGTCCCTTGCTTGACTTGGCTTTTTTTTTCAAGCAAAGACAGTCGATGACTGTATGTAAGCTCACGTACAAGCATTCTAGATCTGTGCGCACATAAACGCTCTTGCTTGATGTGTGTATACGCACACATAGAAGCTGAACTTTGTGCCAGAGGACAGAGCGGAAACTTGTCGCTTGCTGAAATATCGCTAGTAAAATGTTCATCATCTTAGTAATTATATTGGGCTTTCAAGTATATATTAGTATATTACTTGAATTCAATCCCAAAGAATATAAAATTTTACCAAAATTAACCGAATTCCGAATAATAGCCTTGTTCCACTGCTACATTCAGCTCCATTCTCGAGAATGATCCATTATTTTACATGGGTTTTAAATGGTCCGTTCAAAATCGACAGACCATCCGTTCACCATTCGCCCCGAAGGTTTCTATAAATACTAAAAAAAAATACCGAAAATATCGATTTTCGACGATATTTTGTGAGTGCCACAGCTATTTGAAAACTTGCAAGGTAAGCTCAATTTCTTATTGTTTTTTTAAATATTAATATGTTTTGCATAGATGAGTGGAAAGAAGCGCAAACGCTCCATTACTTGGGCGCCGCATCATAAGGCGCTCGTATTGGATATGTGGATGGAAAACATAATTCCAATGCGGTCGCCACAGAAGAACAACCATATATACCAAAAGATGGCCGAAAAGCTGGTTCAAGCCGGCCTAGAAGTGAAGTGGAAGGACAGAAGGACGAATTACGACAACCTGACCAGGAAGTACAAGAATTAAGTCAAAGAGGAGGGTACCACTGGAGGAGCACCTTCAACGTGGATCTATTTTCAACAAGTCCAAGATCCTTGGAAACTTCAAGTCCAAGAACATTCCTACGTTTGTCAACGAAAGAAAATATATATCTCTTTCCATAATAAAGAAAACATATAGTTTAATTTATAAATGTTTTGATTTTATAAACAACGCCTGCTCAGCTTTTCGTCCCATTCACATGTCGCCGGAGAATGTAGATGGAGCTGTGGAACAACCGACGGTCCATTTAAAAAAAAACGGAGCAGTGGAACAAGGCTATAACTTAAGATATTTTAAAAATTTTAAAAGTATTTAATATTATGTACTTTAAATTACTTTGATTAAATTTAAAAATGAACAAAGTGCATTGGTAATTAAATCATGAAATAAAAGGGATAAATGACACACGAGAAATAGAGAAGAGATAGAACCCCTCTCCACTTGTGAGTCACATGTGAAAAACATAATGGTAATTCATGTTAGAGCCTACCATTTCCAACCTCCAGGCCCGCCGTCGCATAAATTGTTGCTACCCAATTACGGACCCTAACAATGAAGGCCAATTCCGCCCGGCCTCCAGGCCCACCAACTCACACCATTCCATTGTCTGAGCAGGGCTCTTTGTAGTTGCCAATTTTAGGCCAAAATGTTATCATGTCACTCGCAGACGTCGTCATTGTGCCACTCGGCCCTCGTTGTCCCGCCCTTCCGCAATGAGCTGTGCCCAGTTGCGACGTCCCACGCTTTCGGAGTGCGAATTTGCGTAAATATAATTTATTTACGCAATAGCAAGGGACCGGAGAAGGTTTCAGGTTGCAGGGACCAGAGACCCTCGTGGTTATATAAGCCTTGCCATCACGCACACAATGGCAGAAAGTGCATTCAGATGCAGTCTGCAGCTTTTGTCTGTCTGGCGTAGGCGTGACATTTAAGGTTCTGTCACGTTGGTCACACATCCTGCGATGTGTCTAGGCCCCAAAGTCAGAGCGTTTAATTAGAATGTGGTCGGTGCATCGGAACGGTACGTTGGCCGAATCCAAAAACGAAGGTACTTACGTTGCATGAGGTCGGGAGGGAGTCTGGTCCACGCAGTCCTGCTCTTTGAGAGGGGTTCGGCTCATGAATTTATTTAAGCATTATATTCTTCCGTTGGGTTCGAGTGTCGCATTTTTCGATTGGCTGTTGCCCGGCTAACTTCAATCAAAGTCGCCAATTTGAAGAGCAACTCATGTTAAGCGAACTGCGTCTGCTTACAAAAAGCGGAGCGGGTGGACAGGGAACTGCGCCAATAGCAATTGCAATTGCAAAAGCATTTTCCTTTTCCACGTGTATTAACATAATCAAATTGGATTTGTGCACAGGATAATGATGAGCTTCATTATTGGTTATATCCCCGTTGCTGTTGCCGTTCCTGTTACGGCTGCTGTGTGTCTCCACGTGTGCGTTGGTGTATTCGTGTGTATTTTTTGCCAATGCTGTCGTCCTTGTCATCGTTGTTGCTTATTATAAATTATAATGAATTTGCTCCTGCTTCCAACAGCCACTTGTTGTCAGTGGCAACTCCACTCAGGCGCAGCCTTGCCACCGCCCGACCGCCGCTTCCGCTGCACCTCCCGCTCCCCCCAGATGCTCAGTCCGCCGGAAAATAAAGGCATGTACATGGGGAATCAGCCAGTCTGCCATAATCGAAGGACTTTCCTTAGCCGAGCCAGACTGATGCGGAAACCTGTCTCTCCGCATGTGTTGCTATAAGAAATATTTTCGGAGGACATTTTCACCCGCCCGTATCCTTCGCATATTGGCAGCTCCAACATTTTCAATGCTTATTATGCAAATTTTGTCAGAGCTCCCAAAAAGAAAAATTAAGAAAACTGACAGTGATAGCCGTGGGACAATTTGCATCGTCTACAATTAAAATTTAAGTCACAAGTAATTTAATTGAGCTAAACTCCTCGGGCCACTTCAATTTCCTAATGTTCCATGGGAGGGAAATGGGGATGACGGTGCTTTTGGAGCGCAATTAACCAGCAATTTTCGCATAAACGTTTCTTTCATAATTGAGATTTTACCCTAACAAAGCAGCGCTGGATAGAATAAAAAAAGTAGGAAAGAAAGGAAGAAAAATAGACAGGAGCAGACTTTTCAATTGGCAGCGACTCAGTCGCTTGCCTTTGCTGAGAACTGCATTATCTCCATCATCATTACCTCGATGATTGCCTTCATCAACTGCCATATTATCGTTGGTTTTAATTTTTTGTGAGCTGTTCTTGGCAGTCTTTGCAGCCATTGCAATTGTTACCGAGCCGAGTTGAGGAGCCAAAGCCAAATGTCAAGGTGGGCTAGAATTGCGGCAAGTTGGTTTGGGTCCTGGAGCCGAGCCAAGCCCAGATTCCTTTTGGTAGTTGTGTCGCGATGCTTATACTTACGGAAAAAAGAAGTGGAAGCTGACATTTGGCTGGAATTGCTGCGTATTTGGACCATTTATGCGGCCTAAACCAGTCGCAGTACGCCTTCTTATTAGCTCAACCATATCGATAAGCCTTTAAATGCTCCAATTTTGCTTAGTTGAAAGTTAGAAAAGGACAAAGCCCCGAACAGACCCCCACAAGATGAGGCGTTTATGGTTATGGGTCCCGTGGGCGCAGCCAATGCCAAGAAGAACAATGCGCCGAAGGTTTCGTCTTCGATTCGTTGGTGGGGAACTGCGAACACTTTAAGGCCGATAAAATTTGGCTGAAAGGGGAAAAAGGATATGTACGAGCATCTTCGTCTCTGCCTCTTCTCTAGTGGCTCTTGAAGAAGACACTTGGGGTGGTGGTATATTAAAAATACATGAGAGGCCCATGCACACAGGACGAAAGCTTCGTTTTAGGAAGTATTCTGGCCCGGGCTACACTTGAGGTACAAGTGGCTTATTTACCTTACGATAAGTGCAGCCTGGAGTGCCATGACTCGACTTTTCCGGAGTTCTTCTTGCCCCTGGCCCAGCACCTGCCTTAATCATATAAATAATTATTTCTTTGTCGGCTGGTGGGTTTTCTGGGAGTGCGTCTGATGTTTTCCGCTCAATCTCTCTCCAGAGCCTAATCGATTTAACTTTGAGTTTAGGTAAGAATGTTGAGGAGGCTTTCTGGTTCTTTTACAGCTGGAGCTGTCGCTTTACTTTCGGGTTAAAAAGGCGAATCTACCAGAAATCATCGTAAGCTAACTGAAATAGGATGGAAGCTCGTGTCGCAATATTGGTTTTCTAGCAATTAATCAGAGCTTAAAATTATACTTACGGTCTGCAGTACTTTTCCGAGCTCAATAGAACACTGTTATTATATAGAACACTGTTATTATATCGGGGCCAATAACCGATTCGTTTTATCGACAATGAGATGACAATCCAGTCCTTAGGATCAAGATCTTATGGTCTGTTCGTTACGGTAAGCAAATCGCCTTTCTTGGCGCCTGTAAATTTCCAGTAAGAAAATACTTTAGTACAAGTTCCTTCTTAAAATAGGCTCACTTTGACTCGGGAGAAAATCAAAGTTTCTTGGCAGGGAAAAAATGTACATAAAGAGACGAGAAAGCGGCCCTTAGTAAAGTAATCTGTGGCTTCTTTACTAAGCATTGGGCGCCTTGGTTATTGATCATTCAAGCCCTGACCGCAATGATAACTATGCAAAAACGATGGAAATTAAAAGCCTGAGAGAAAACAATGATGGCGCATGGCAACAGAAACACCGATGCTGGTCCTATTAATGGGGTAAAAAATAAAACTTAACATGAGCTGTAAAACAGTTTGATAAGCCTGTAAATTGAGGTGACATATTGAGGGCATATAAGATATCGATTACAGACTTTAGCTGACATCACTGTATGTAAAACCACCACATGGTGGAATCCCAAAAATGGAAGAGTTCTTTCGTTCTCTCTATCTCTCTCTCCCCTCTCACTTTGTCGCGAATCCTTCAGAAGTAAGGAAATTATTCTCAGCAAATATGTTCGTATTCTGCTTTTTTTTTTTTTAAGCAAACCTAATGAGATTTTTTTCCGGCTCTATTGACATCAAACGAATTCTTTCGTTTAGCAGTTAATTAAGGCAGATTAGGGTGGCCCCAAATCTACCACATACACACGTTGTAAATCTGTGTCTGCATACTTGCGGCAGAGGATATGGAATAGAAAATCCGAGTCCTTTGCAACCCGGTTGGATGTCAGCGTAGGAGGATCCACCAGGATTGCATGCGCACATATTATCCTCAATTAGCGCGCTTATTGTTGGCTCTACCGGCTCTTGAGCCCCTCACTACACCCGTCCTCGGGTCTGAATAGTTTCCACTGGGGGAGGCTTAGGCTTAAGTACCGAAAGTTAGGCGCTTTCCATGAAATGCAAACTTTACGTTTCGACTGCCCCTATCTATAAACCATCGCCTGTCTCCATTTCTCACCCCGGACTTCCCTTGCGCGCTCCTTCTCGGTCCCTCTGATGCTGCTGATGTTGTTGTTTTTATTTGTTATGCATTTTGCCCGGAAATTGGAGATAATAAGCATATTGTTGTGCGAAAACAATGGCCGTGCTAATGATGTGCATCTGTGTTGGTAAGGCACATACGCGCGTGTGTGGGGTGAATGTGTATGCACAGCATGTGGTTTGAGTTAATAATTGCGGATGTTGGCAAGTCACTAAAGTGAGCATGGCAAAGGCTGTCCCAATTGATTCCTGGAATCTAAATTAAAAGGTGGCTCTCGAGACCCCTCATGAGTGCAATATAAATAAAGCTTGTTACTGAAGAAACAATTAAGTTTCTGTATATACGGAATAAAATGAGGAAAAAGTTATTGTAATAAATTACTTCGTCGGGCCGATTTGAAAAAACTGAACGGCAACGGCCTCTATAACCACTAAGCCATTCAGAATATTATATAATAACAAGTAAGAAAGCGACAGTCAAGTGTGCTCGACTTTGAAATACCCGGTATACAAACTTTTTTTTTTTAGATAGCACATGGGCATGGAAAAAAGAAAAGTTTGACAAATGAAGACAAATGTTGCTAAAAACATGTTGAGCTGTTACTTTATCTGTTTATTTTAGGCCAAATATTACGACCATAGCTTGTATCAAGTTTTTTATGATTTTCATAAGCGTGCAACAGATATCAATGTTGTCCCCAAATTTGCTAGCTCATATAGTCTCTGAGATCTGTTGCTTACACGGACAGACAGACGGAAAGTCGGACAGAAGGACAGACGGACAGATGGACATGGCTAAATCGACTCGGCTGGTGACGCTGATCAAGAATATATATGCATTATAGGGTCGGAGATTTCTCCTACCGCCTGTTACATATATTACCGGTTGGCACTAACTTATAATACCCTTGTACCCTATGGGTATCAGGTATAAAAAGCGGCAATTGGCATTCCAAGTATCCATCGACCACATTTGACACAAAAATGGCGCAAAACTGCAGAACAGAAAGGGTGTAAACAATAAATGACGAAAAATAACACCATTAACTTTGTTGAAGTTTTGGTTTTTGCATTACCGAACTCAGGCACATGATACAATTATACAAGGTAATCTCATCGAGAAAGCTGCCCTCAGTTGAGGACGATATTTTGACAGTCGTTCGCTAAACGTTGTCGGAAAAGGTTGTGCTCGATTTGTATGTCATTTTCTTCAAAAAAGAAAAATGTAAATAAAGAACAAAACAGAATTTGTTTGCGTTCTGGTAGCACATGACCGCTGCGTGGGCGCACTGCGCCGCCGTCTTGCCCTTCGAAAATGACGTGGGCATACTTCTGGCTCTGCTGCTCCACGAACTTCTGCATGCTCGCTCGGAACTCATTTACTTTGTCCTGGCTTACAGTTTTAATTAAAAATTTAAATAAAAAATTCAAAATAAAAAAACAAAAACAAATATTAATTGGCCAGAAAAAATTCTTTAAAAAATTGCTAGTAGTTTTAGTCTAGTTTTATATTTGTTAAAAAACAGTCTAAAAAATTCATTAAATCAAACTTTTTCTTTAAATAACTAATTTTATATAAAATTTATCTCCTGTCAGAGAAAAAAAAATGTAAAGAGCGCTTTCTCTTTCTAGCACGTCTCTCTGAAAGCGGATCGAGAGAGCTGTCAATTTATCGTGCTCGTCAAAGCTGATGAGATAACTTTGTATAATTGTATCATGCTCAGGCATAACTAAAATGAAATGTATTAATTGAAAACGAAACACGCATATGAAATAAGAATTAACAAGTTAGGATGCTAACTTCGGCAAGCCAAAGTTTATTTACCCTTGCCGATAATAATAGAAATTATATGAAAGGATTTAGTTTGAATAAGAATCTTTCAAAACGAGGAAAATCAGCTAATTTTGCCGCATTGTTCGTATGGCAGCATTAAGATATAGTGGTCTGATTTGGATGAAATTTCAAATGTATTGCTATAATTAAATCGAAATACCATACATACATTACTAAGTCTTAATCCGACATCTTAAAAATGATGCTTATCAGGAATATACTTTATGGAGTCGGAGATGGTTTCTGTACTGCGTTGCAGTAATATCTCTGTGTATATATCAATGTTTAATACAGCACCAGTATTGTTTCATTTCAGTCAATCGAAATCGGTCGACTGTGTATCTAACCTTCATAGGAGCGGAAGGGTCATATTGCTAACTGCTTGGTTATTTAGGCTTTGGCTTAGTGTAGCTAGCCATTTTTCTTATTATACCCTTGCAGAGGGTATTATAATTTTGCCATGATATTTGCAACGCAGTGAAGGAGGCATCTCAGACCCCATAAAGTATATATATTCTTGATCAGCATCACCAGCCGAGTCGATCTAGCCATGTCCGTCTGTCTGTCTGTCCGTCTGTCTGTCCGTCTGTCTGTCTGTCTGTCTGTCTGTCGGTTTCTACGCGAACTAGTCTCTCAGTTTTTGAGCTATCGGGCTGAAATTTTCAGCATAGTCTTATTTCTTTAGCACGCAGTATATATGTCGGAACGGCCGAAATCGGACCACTATATCCTATAGCTGCCATAGGAATGATGGCGAAATTAATGTACAAAAATTTTTAATTACTCTGTTTTTCAACGAATTTCTATATATAGTCGTTTTTTATAGTTCTAGAATTACGGTTTTAATTTCATTAAGATCGGACAACTATATCATATAGCTGCCATAGAAGGGATCGGTCGATTTATATGAAAATGTAAAATTCTACATGTAAAATGTAAAATTTACAAAATTTACATAATTTGACATTTTTTTTACATTACCAAAATGGATCGATTTTCAATGATCCAATTGCTGACTGCAAGGGTATTTAAACTTCGGTTTACCGAAGTTAGCTTTCTTTCTCGTTTTGTATTTAGTTATCTTAGTAACTCTATATCTGTTGTTGATACAATTGCATATTTGTTTAATACATCTTCAACTTAGGGTATTTTGCTGCCTTCATAATTAATAGTACCTTAAAAATGTTGTTTTTTTTCTCTGGTAAGCCTAACCTCTAACCAAATTTAAACAAAGACTTAGTAGTTTTATGATCCGCTTAGACTCTCAAAACAAAATTAACCCTAAAACCAAGAAATTCGACATATTTTTGTCTTCCAGAAAAGCTCACATTAAATATATATTAGGGTAACATTGTTCTAATATTTAGGACAAACTTTCTAAAATGTAGAAAATTATTTCTTAAAATTAGGGCAAGTTGTTCTAAATATTTTTTCTGAATTCAGGGACAAATTTTCTTAGATTTAGGAAGATTTAATTTTAGGGCGAATTTCTAAAATTAAAAAAAATCATTTATCTATAAGGTGTGTACACACTTTTAAGGTTATTTATAACAACATCAACATACGTACAGTTTATGTGTGTGTACACACTCTGCCATACAACTACTCATTTGTAATGCATATCGCAATATGCAATACACGTTTTATTATTTTTTCGCTTTGACAGAATTGCTAAATTTGATTAATTATTTTTAATTACTCAAATTTTGTTAAGAGACTCTCTGAAATGTCAAGTAAACATTAGGAAAAACACAACTTTCACCACTTGCCCCACCCGCGTTTCGAACTCAGGACCAACTGGTTGGCAAACGCGAGCCTTAGCCACTGCGCCATTCGCCTGCGTATGCGTGACAGACATAAGAAGCTATTTGAGGGAACTTTGTTAAAAAACGGATTTACTTAACTTTATTAATTAACTTTATTATTTATTAAAAAAAAATTATTTTTTCGGGGCCTAACGAAAAAAAAAACGAGAAAGAAAGCTAACTTCGGTAAACCGAAGTTTATATACCCTTGCAGTCAGCAATTGG
>VNJW01002071.1:0-13375 GCA_008042615.1 Drosophila auraria | reverse complement strand
TTAAAAGGTAAACAATAACAATGGCCGGAATTCGCAGTGCACAATTTATTCATTTCTGGAATCCTCATGCCAATACTCCTGCAGAAATTAATATGAAAACCATTAAACTGATTTTTGCAGCTTTTCTTGTACATAGATTTAGTTAATTCATAATAATTGCAAGATTTCACGGCAAAAAAACCATGCCACCGAAAACTTATTTATTTTGTTTATTTATTTTGCTTTTGTGCAGAATAGTTGCTGAAAATTATGCTAAGCCTTCAGCAAAAACCTATATATTTTGTAAGACCGTTTTGTCTAATGAGCAATCAATATAGTTTTTAGATACAATTTTCTGTATTAGAGTCGGTATATTCTATCGAACTCATTTTTTGTCTGGTATTTTTTTTCGATAAGCCGATAAGTTTTTCAATTAATGAGAAATTAATGTATTAATATCTCATTGAAAGTGCTGTATAGTCGTCTTGCTCGCACTTAGGCAAAACCCTATGGTTGCTGTCAAGCCTCTAATTAATGAGCCAATTAATGAAGTTTTTAATACAGTGTCATAATGCTATTAGTACCCAACCGAAAGAAAAACCATAAAGCTCTCTTTTTTTATATTTTTAATTTTTACTTTATATAAAGTTTTCCGCTCACACAATTTTTTTGTCCATGTTAGTTTAGGCTTTCGTACCTGATTGAACAAAAGTCCAAGAAATTCTTCTTATCACTCTTTTAAGTCACTTGAAAAAGCATGTTATTAATGGACATTATTCCCTTTTCCCATACAGTCCACTCCTGTGGAACAGTTGGCATTTTAAACAAATTAAAAATATCTATACCCACAGAGCAATCCACCATCCACCATCTGACGAAAGCTGATGTGGCAGCTGTGGCTGATCAAAACATAAACATAGATTGTTGAAATGGATTCTTAGATGAATCATTTAACAACTACAGCAAAACCTCATGTTGTGGACGATTTTATTTACTTAATTAAAATGCATAACATATGAACGGAATATCGATGTCTTAACATACTCTCGTTTTCCACCATCATGTGAAAGGGAAACTAACCAAATAAGGAGCGCAGAGCGTCACAATGCTACTGTAAAGATGGAGCCCAAAAACTTGCCCTTATTTTATTTTTTCCTGACTGCAAGGAATAATAATATCATGGAATATGTTGCCCATATATTATTGCATGCATATAATAGTTACCTTTTCTTTTTCGTGAGGTTTTCTATTTTTCTCTGGAAATCCTTCAAGGACGAATCATACCCGGCCTCAAACCGCACCCCTCGCAACTACTGCTTTCCTGCCGAAAATTTATGGAACTGAAGGTTCTTGAAATATCAACAGTAACATTAAAAACACGTATTTATTATAAATATGAGGATCCTAATTGTGGTTACCTGTTGCTTCTATATTATAATTGTTCCACGGGAACGTCTTTTTTTTTTTCCATATCTGGACTTTTCGTCAGACACTTTTAGCTCGCCAAAACTTTTCGCTCATCTGAAAAGTTTTGTAAAAGAATATTTTTAATACCACTTAGCCCTTTTTTTTGTCTCTGTGTTTTTTATATGGGTATTTTTCCACTACGTTGTTTTTTCCATCTATCTCACGAGAATCACGAAATGCAGAAAAGGTGTTTCTACTAGGAATAAGGGCTTTTTAGCACTCACTCAAAGGGAAGCAGATGTTTTTTGTTTTAGAACAAAAAAAAAATTACATTCAATTCAAAATTCAAACCAATGTAAATTACGATTAAAAATAAAAGAGCTAGACTTTATTTTCGGTTTGCGGCTTAGTAACAATAAAGATTTCACTTGGTTCCTCCAGCCAGCCGCTTGCCTGAAAATTTAAGACTTGCATGAACAGCTGCACAAAGGTTTACGAAAAATTTAAAATGTCCAAGCTTCTTCATGGCAAACCAGATTTTTCTGAAAATCTAACCGTACTTTCTAAAAATATAATTAAGCGCAGGCGCGCGCATCGCAAATATTTCACAACAAATCCGAACTTTGAAGTGGTCAGTTCATTTATTACGTCAAAAGATTAAAAATATTTGTAATGTATTTTGAAGCTGAAGGTATTTTCTATTATTTGAGATATTATTAATAAACGTACATGTTAACTTTTCTTGTTATATTAATTTAAACTAATATATGTATTTTGACTTTATTGTGAACGTTTTTTTTAAGTTTAGCTAAAGTTTTAGTGAAGACCCCACAAAAATCAACAGTTAGTTCGTATACCAATGTGTTTGCCTGGCTATAAAGGTAATAAATGTGTAAAAAATTTCTGCAGAAATATGCAGATGTGCTTAAAATCGTAAAAATTCTAACACCGTCTTAACTTTTTCAGGGTCACTTTTGCACTACAGCAATGTTTTTTCGCTTGTGTTCTTGTTGTGCTGTGGCATTGTCTTCGTCTTTCGAGCTTGTGTTTAACTTCCAAAACATTTTGTTCATTTATGAATAGTTTTGATTTTTGTTTTGTTTATTCTCTTGCTTTTAATTTTAATAGGTTCTTCTTATAAGTATGTGTTTTCACTTTCATATGTTTTTAATTTATGGTGCAGCGAAGAGGGAAGCGCCATAGAAAGGCAAAAAAATTGATTGGAGGCCTAGATGCGAACATAATAAAAAAGGGCTATATTTTTGACATAAGTGAAGTTTCAAAGCGAATTGGATACATTTGTAAAAGAATTGTAATGTTGTGGGTAAATTACAAACGGAGGAAATTGTCAATTCTCCAATTTCAGTCTGATTGGTTTAATAAAAAGGAAACCATTATGTTAAGCTGTGCCCAATCAACATCCAAAAATTTTGACCGTGGGCGACCGGACAAAACGACGTAGAATTGCTGGGCTTGTCAAAAACCGACGAGACTATTGCTAATATATTACGCTCAGGCAACTCATCTCAACCAACGCTTGCCGATTTAATGTGGATGAAGTCTTTATCACTCTTTCTTGATACAAATATGAGTAAACATCAATACTTGCTTATTCGTAGTTTTTTTAATAGTAAGACTTCCTTTAACTTACTACCAAGCTATGAAAAACTTTTTAAGGCCAAAGCATCATCTTATCCCGAAAATATCAGTGTTAGCGAATCCATAGCAAAAGTTCAGCTGCAAGTCTTATTGAATCACACGGCTATGCGAATTGTAGAACTTCAAGCTGATATCCTTGAGTCCATTAGTTATGATAGAGTGGCCGACTTGATTTTAATTGGCAAGTGGGGACGATGGTTCTGGTCATTCCGAATATAAACAGAAAACATTGAACAATAACATTGATGATTCGGGTTTGTTTGTGACTTCGTATGCCCATTGCAATTAATTACGCAAGAAAATTATCCCAAGAAACACAAAGTAATTTGAAAAAATCCTCGACCGTCATCAACATTTTACTGCACACCAATTTTTTTAGTGATTTATTACTGTGTCGATACACACAGTGTAATATTGTTTACTGTTACTGCAGTGTAGTTACTTTTACAATAGTGTAGTTCGGTGTTCGGTGGATATTGGAGAGATTGTGTGGGAGTAGAAGAGTGTTATGGGTTAAAAATTAGTGGAGTATTTTGGTTTATGTGGAGTTTAAAAAATTCTGTGTGGTAGGTCGATGGGATGTGTTTTTTGAGTGTGTTTTGAGTGAGTTTTCTGTGAGTCTTCTGGCCAAGATATTCGGGTGGTTCGTAAGTTTCTTGAGGTAAGTTTCAGCTTGTGAGTTGATTTTATCTCCAACTAGAGGGACATGGAGGTCCCTAGCCAGGTCAACATTTCGAATTTACCATTCGGCTCCAGAGAGTGTGCGTAGTGTCTTGCTCTGGAAGATTTTGATTTGGTTAAGGTTGCTTTTGGCAGCAATTCCATATACTTGGATTCCATATCTCCATGTGGGGGCGAGTATGGTTTTATAGATTTTAAATTTTGTTTGAAAGGCTTAGGTGGTTATTTGGTTTTAAGAGCCAAGATAACTTCTTGGCCTTGGCTTCTAGTGTGTTTTTGACGAGTTTTATGTGCTTTGCTAGTGTTAGTCTAGTGTCGAGGGTCACACCCAGGTATTTGTGATCCTTCTTCTGGTCCAGGAGCTCTCCGTGTAGGAATATTCCTGGGTAGGCTGCACACCAATAAGGTTCCAATTTAAAAAAAAATAACAACCTAATTGACTTTAGATGAAGCAAAATACTTTAAGACAAAATTTCTGCGCTGAAGCCAAATACGTTATAACTACGTAACAAAAATATTGCAATTTCACATCGTTTGCAGTTAACAATGGTTGGCGGAAAAGTCTTTAGTGCTTTCAGTGAAACATCTACTTGTAGATGCTACATATGTGATGCACAGCCGAGCGAAATGAATGATTTGGAAAATGCTTAAACAAAAAAGTTCGCAAAGAACATTTCGAGTTAGGGTTCTCCCCATTGCACTCGTATATTCGTTTTTTTTAAATTTATTTGTATTTGGCATATAGATTGCATTTGAAATCGAATTTGCACCCCAGAAGATAGAAAAACACAAATTCAAGGTAGTGGAACTTCAAATAACGGTAATAGGGCAAAAACATTTTTTAGCGATACGAAATTGTCTGCTGATATTACAGGATTGTATGAAAATGTTTCTCGCATTTCCTTGTACTCCGTCGTGGCGAACCTGAGGACATCGTCGGCAGCTAGCTCCGGCTCCTCCACGCATCTGGACAACGTAGCGGCCAACACGTTCTCGGCTCCTTTTCGATGTGTGATCTTGAAGTCGAAGCTCTGCAGCCTTAGTGACCATCGCGCTAGACCACCGCTGAGATCCTTCAGGGACATCAGCCATTTCAAGCTGGCGTGGTCGATGATCACCGTAAACGGCATGAGTTCCACGTACGGCCTGAATTGCTCTACTGCTAGAGCTGCCGTCAAACACTCTTTCTCTGTAACCGAATAATTAATTTGGTGTCTGTTCGATTTCGCAGATTTCGTTTTTGTCCTCGTCGAGCTGGAACAGGACTGCGCCTACGCCATGGTTGGATGCGTCACACTACACGTAGAATGGACGCTTAAAGTCCGCATGTACCAATACAGGGGCAGATCGATCGGCTGTATCGCACTTTTGGCTTCGTCGGTCAGCACTAACTTTGTATTCTTCCCTTTTTTCAGCGCATCTGTGAGCGGTGTCGCCAAGCCCGCGAAGTCCTTGATAAACCGCCAATACCATTCCGCAGTACCCAGGAAATTTCGTAGTTTCTTCACCGACTTCCTTTCTGGATCTATCTACCCAGGTATTTCAACGACTTAGCAGAATTTCGATTTCTTTAGCCCAATCGTTAAATTCGCTTTCCTCAGGCACTCCGCTACCAGACGAAAATACTTCAGGTGCGTCTCGAAATCCGGCGCGATGATAAGCAAGTCGTACATGTAGACAGAGACGTTTAACCTTAACTGCGTGGGAATCACCTTATCCATGAGACGGCATAACCTCTGGGCCGCGTTGCATAGGCCAAATGGCATCATAACAAATTGGTACAACGGTCTCCCGGCGACTGTAAACGCTGTGTTCCTGCCGACTCTCCGGATCCAGTTCTACCTGCCAAAACGCGAACTTCAGGCGTACGCTCGAAATGTAGTCGGTCTGCTCGATCCTGAACAGGATTCGACGGACTCTCGCTGACCTCAATCACGCGAAGTTCCAACATCTATGTTCTCCTGCATGGCCGGTGATTGCGGGTAATGCCGGTCCCTAAAAGGTTTTGCGCTCTCCACGAGTTGAATCCTTTGTGTCTTTCAGGTCCCACGCCTCGACTACGGAGTCCTTCGCTGCCTTTCCGTCTAGCCACAGGTTGGTTGCATCCCAGATTTCGTCCACGTTTGCCTTTGGATTGTGGGCGCGTACCTCTCCGAGTACCGCGGGTGCCAATTCGAAACACCTCCAGAAGTCGATCCCGAGGTACATGGCCTGTTCCAGGTACGGACATATGTAGAAGGTAAGTTTCTTCTCGACTCCATTGTACTCCACTGGAACGTGTACTCGACCTTTAATCGACCGGTCTTTTCCCGCAGCCGTTTTTACTATGAACACATATCTGTCCATCTGTACCCCGATCTCCTCCAGCAGCTCTCGGCTGCCTTTCCCGAGAACCTTGACGGACGCGCCGGTGTCCAGCAACCCGGAAATCTGCTTCCCCGGATGGATAAATCCGCGAAGATATCGGATCGCTTACCATCCCACGACGAACGGCTTCGACGACTTTCCGTCTGTTCTGATGTCTTTGACGAAATCTGGATCTGGCTTTTAGTAGTCTCAGGCTGACCTTCCGCATCCCTTCAAGCTGATGACTCTGTAAAATTCGGTTCCGTGCCTCGAGGTACTTCTGCATACTTTCCTCTGCCGGTAAATATCTTAAGCTATTCCTATTTATACTTAATTTATTTCTTATTTGGTTATTTATAGGTATGTTTAATCTCGGGACAGATACACTCATTTGCGCGTCGATAGCTCGATCGTCGCTCTCCCGCCTTTCCAGCGCTCGTCCACCCGTTTCCCACACAAACTGGACAGATTGGAGTGACCACCTCCGGCTTCCCGCTGCGATAGCAAAAAATCTCTCGCTCTGTAGAGGGGCAGTCGCAAAATCCGTGGTCGTTCTTCCCGAAATTCTAGCAGCAGAGCCTTAGCCCGGTGACCGTCGGTGACTGGTCCCTCTGCTTCCGCTTCGTCTTCGGATTCCGCAGTCACCACGTCCACTTGACTTCCACTCGGCTGAGTTTTGGCCAGACCGCGGCCAAACGCGTCCCCCACTTCGTGGTACTTTTCAGGCAGCTGCTCCACGCTGCACACCCTCATTGCGTACACATACCCCGCGATCTCGGTAGTGAGACCTTTTTTGATGACCCTCACTATCTCCGCTTCGGGTATCGGGGCTAGAAGTCAGCTTCCCAGTCGACGCATGGCCCGGAAATACTCCTCCACGGATTCGCCATGATGCTCCCGTCGATCTTGGAACGCCCGTCGACGCTCAAACTCTCCTCCAATGCCTCGGAACTGGGACACCAAGCTCTCCTTCAGAGCTTCCCACGTCTGTGGAGGATTCTCCCGGTCGTACTGCCAGTACCATCCCAAAGCTTGGCCCTTTATAAGCTGGTGAAAGTTTTCCAGCACCTGCTCTCAGAGACATCGAGACTGACGCCTCAGGTACTCCACTCGGAAAACGAAGTCCTCAACAGAAAGTTTGTTCGGGTCTCCATTTGTCGATTAGACCTCCTCTAACTGCTTGCTCCCTCCTTTCAGGATATCCGGCTCGATCCGCTGCACTTCTCGACTCGTGCAACGCCCCTTGGGATCCAGTATGCTTCTCTCGGGCATCTGCTGTTGCCTTCCTGGATGCTGCCTATCCCCGACTCCGATGTCCTCGTCGCTGTAACGTCTCTGAGGCGGTTTAGGTGGAGATCCTCTGGCACTACTGGCGGGATTGGTTTTGGCGTACGCTCCCGTACTGACCGCTGGATTTAGTCCTCCTGAGCCCTGTTCGAAGCCTGTCCCGTTTTGCGCCGACTGTTGCTGCAGCGACTGAACTGCGGCGGCTGTCTGTCTCATCGGCTGGATAACTTCGTTGATCATCCCCATCATCTCCAGGAACCCGCGCTGGATTTCCTCCTGGAGGGTCCGGCTCACGTTGTCGGATAACGCCATCCGGTGCGTCTGGTACGCTTGAGCCACAGCGGCGTTGCGACTTCAATCGGAATCTGCATGACGGAATCCTGACGTCATCCCTGCGTCCTGCGGCTACCGACTCTGACTTGGGAGTCTTCGTGGTCATCCTACCGCTTCTGTAGCCCAAATTGTATGTATTCTGCATACACTTCCCTACTCAATATCCTAAAACTGTCCAAATTATGGCTAACACCTAACAAAAACTTTCTGTCTTTATTCCAGAGAATCAACAATAACACACAACAATCCTCATGCTTCTGCGCCGCCTCCCTACCGATGACGGTATTCCTGTGAACTCCATCGATGTCTGCTATCTTCGACTGGGAAGATAGAGTAGCGTGGGTGTTCACGTCCCTAACTTTGCTTGCTGTCCAGTTACGCCGCGGATGCACTTATAGGTTCTATGGCCGTTCCGGATGCATCGCATGGTAGACCCTGTGGCTTCATGGGCCATCTAAAAGGCCATTTCCCCACACTCATTCGCTCCGCAAGTGGCAGAAACTAATCTTCCTTTTACCTCTTTTCTGCAGAATTCTCCTTGCCACCAGGCCACGGGGAGGTCGCAAAGTAGTTGGCTTTCGTATCCACTAGTGTCATACAATTTCCCTTGGAGGATATCTGCTTTCAGATAAGTACCAAAACAAACAAAATTAACAAAAAGAACAATTTATTATTATTATTATTACTAGGGCCTTATTGCACCGCGACCAGATTCCTAGGCTTCTGATAAAGGAGAGCACTTTGGCGATCCGTCAGTGTACAACGTTTGTGATCCACTGGGCAGAGATATTGATTTTGTTGTCCAGTCATGTCTGGTGTACAGAACTACAGAGAAGTTTGTGTGGAAAACAAGTTTTGGTTTCTGCTCGTCAGTTATACGCAGAATGGGCTCGTTTGTTAGGGGTCGAGTACCCGTAGATGCCCAGTTAGATCACCACTTTTTATATTGGTGACGTTTTGGAGGCGAAGTGCCCCCAGGCAGGCCTCCTTTTTCAGGGTGATGGGTAGAGGGGGTATGCCAGTTACAACTCCAAGTGCTGCAGTGGGGCATGTCCGGATGGCTCCAGTGATGCCTATGCAGACCAGTCGTTGTATTTTGGTAAGTGCAGCCGCAGCTGTCTTCTGTGTAGATTTCGTCCACCAAGGTGTGCGTTCCAGTTGAGCTTGGAGTCAAGTATAACTCCCAGGTAGTTAGCTTCAACCGAAAAGTCAATGGTTGATCCATTTAGGGATGGTCTTGTCAGAGAGAGAGAGACCTTTTCCTGGTAAATGGAACTAGAACAGTTTTAGACGGGTTTATGGATAGTCCTTTTTCCTGACACCATCTATTGGCTGTATTGAGGGCTTGCTGCATGCGATCCGAGATGGTTTGCTCATGCCAGCCCACTATATAGATGACTAGATCGTCAGCGTAGCCCTGAGTGGGGAACGCTAGGTTGTTGAGTTCAAACAGTAGTTCGTCTATGACCAGAGTCCACAAGAGAGGAGAGAGTACTCCCCCCTTGAGGGCATCCCCTTGTGGCTGTGATTGAGGTCATGGTTCCTCCTAGGTCTACAGTTATGATTCTGGATTTGAGCATTTCCAGAATCCACCTAATAATGGGTGTGGCGACATTTTTACGTACAAGAGAGGCACGGATAGCCTCGTATGACGTGTTGTCAAAAGCTCCTGAGATGTCTAGAAGGCACCTAGTGCTATTTGTTGAGAGCCAATGGCCTTTTCAATGACTGTTGTAAGGCAATGGATGGCAGTCTCAGTTGATTTAGCAGTTTGGTACGCATATTGGTACTTATGTAGGGGAAGATGCTTGAGGTTCACTTCCCTGATGTGCTGGTCAATTATCTTTTCGATAGTTTTGAGAAGGAAGGAGCTAAGACTAATTGGTCTATAGGATTTAGGCAGTTGGGAATCTTTCTTCCCTATCTTTGGAATAAACACAACTTTTACTTTAGCCCATTTGCTTGGTATGTGTCCAAGCACGAGACTAGCTCGGAATAGGCGGACCAGGGGGAGTGCGAATTAGTGCAGTCCCCGCTGCAATTCCATCTGGTCCAGGGGATTTGTATGGGCTAAATCTTTGCATGGCCCATTGTACGCTATTTTGATGAAACAGTCTAAAGGGCATGTTTCCAATACGTTCTGATTGATAGGGGGGTTCCCTTCTTTCAGCCCCATTGGAGTCTGCCACAATAGCCACGCGCAGCTGTGGGCACTATCCAACCCCAGAGAGGTAGGTTGGTGCCTCACTTTCTGAGATGGGTTGCTCCATGGCCACGCACCCAGGAAAGTGAGTAGTTAGGAGTAGACTACTCGTTTCCTTTGGGTTGTTTGTGTGGGTTCCATCTGGCTTTTTCAACGTACAAATGCCGTTTGAGTGGTCCTTGGAGAGGGCTTTTTGTAGCCTAACAGCTTCCGAGAGAGTTGAAATCTGCACGCAGTGTTGGCGCCACGTAGCCCGTTTTGACTTTCTCAGCTCTTTGTTGTATAGCGTTAAGGCGGATTTGTAGGAATCCCAAGTGGCCTTCCCTTTCCTCGCCTTATTGAAGAGCCTTCGCGCAGCTTGTTTTAGATCGTCAAGGCTCTTGTTCCACCAGGGAACAGCCCGACTGATCTTACGAACTTTTTGTTCGCAGCTGACGTGATATGCCGATTCAATGTTTGTATGAAGCACAGTAGCCTCACGCTCTAACTCGTCTATTGTTAGTATCGGACGGGTGGAGCAGTCTCTGGATTGCTCAAGTTCAAAACAGAAAAGATCCCAGTTTGTGTTTTTGGGATTTCTAGTAACTAGGCTATATTGCAAGGCACCTCCTATATCAAATCTGATGTGTTGGTGATCTGAAATAGTGATCTCATTCGCAACGTGCCAGTTTGAGACAACGGACAACATATTCAAACTACAGAGAGTTAGGTCGAGGACTTCCTCTCTAATTGCATTGATAAACGTAGGCTCGCTGCCTTGATTTAGTAAACCTATGTTATTACTAATTATGCACTCAAGAAGGTACTCACCTCTTTTGTTGATGTTGCTGCTCCCCCAGACCGTGTGATGCGCATTGGCATCGCAAGCAATTATCCACCGGAGCTGGTTTCTCTGGCAGTACTCTACCAGGGCACAGGTAGCCGTCGGAGGCACATCGTCAGTGTCGCCAGGTAGATAGGCAGAGGCCAGCACTGCCTCCTGCTCACAATGGGCAGTGGGTATTTTAACCCAAACCGCCACCAGGTCCTCAGTGATGAACTGTGATAGGGGAACAAACGTTAGATTTTTGTTTATTAACAAGGCCGCTCTAGGGCGAGGTTGGCCGTTTGCATATAGTAGCTTACCAGATGGGGTGCTTAGCCCCAGGACTTGTCCGGCATTTACACATGGTTAAATGCTATGTCCATTGTAGCAAACCAGCGCAATCGTGCTGATGGCCATGCTTTGCCTCATTTCACGGTGGAAGACACGCCAGTCTCCCACTCGCTGGCCGCTGCTCTGGCCCTCGACGAGCTTGAGGATCTCGTCCGTCTTCATTTCCGCGTTTGGAAGCGGAAAGTAT
Source organism: Drosophila auraria (assembly GCA_008042615.1). Classification (NCBI taxonomy): domain Eukaryota; kingdom Metazoa; phylum Arthropoda; class Insecta; order Diptera; family Drosophilidae; genus Drosophila; species Drosophila auraria. The sequence continues at coordinate 2,137 of VNJW01002071.1, read as the reverse complement.
CCAATGAAGACAGCGGCACGTGGAGCCTCTGCCTCTGGGACCACCTTGATGTGGGCGTCCTTCCACAGCCGTAGCTTTGGCACCTCTGTGCATAGCCACTCGGCTGTCTCCGCATTCCCACACGTCACGGCCATCCACCCTGGTCGAAAGGTGCAGCCAGAGAACAACGGCTTCACAGAGCCGTGTCCAGGACTCTAAAACAAAAAAATCGACAGACAGACAGACAGACAGACAAACAACAGGACAAACGTTTTCATTTTGGAAAGTCCGTTAAAATCTTGTTTATTGAATATCTTTTGAACGGAGTATCGGATCAGGATGATCGAGGTGTCATTCGACGCGTATTTAAAGCTAGATCACAACATCATTAACAATTTGGGGATTTTTGCTCCAACGCCCCAACAGCTATAATTTTCAAAATTTTCAATTTCGCACTTTCACTCCCATTTCTCCTAAGCTCATTTTTGAAAAATCTTAGTATGCAGTTTCAAAGAGGTTAACAATACCTACGATCAAGATATAAATGGTTCTGATCTGACTATCGTAGCAGATTTTCAATTCTACGGCTGTATATAGTAGTCTTCTTGCGCACCACAGTCTCGGTGCTCATCGTCACTACGTGGACTGCCGTCCACAGTGATATATATATGTTTAAACCTCTACCTTCATTTCAGGGTTTTTCCTGCCTACTTGGAGCTCCAAATGGGATTAGGGGCTGAGGTTGGTCTGGACTTGGTTACAGAAGTTAAGTATATCGGCCTTCATTCATTTACATATTCGCAGATATGCAATTTCTCATAATTTATTTTCTTATCCCTTTCATTTACTTTGCTTCCTCTTCAAGGTCGCTGGCTGCTTGGGCTGGCGGGTTAACTTTTATAAATATGTCTTTTTATCCATGTATGTGTTCGTATCGGGTTAAAATTTTACATTGTAATTTCCATGATTGTGTTTTTGTTATTATGTGATTTTTATAGTTTTATGTTTTTCTAATTTTTGAGCACGTCCCCATTATTAGTTGAATTCGAAAACCCTGACTGAGTTAGTTATTTTAAAGTCATTAAAATCTTCAAGATGAGTAATGCCATACGTTTTTTTTTGCACACGATGGTTTCTGTTCTGTTTTTTTGATGACTTGTTGATTAATTGTTGATGACTGGTACTGCAGGGTGAGAATACATACATACGTAAGAGAAGCGTGATTTTGTCGCCAGCAGAAAAATAGCTTCCTTATTGCAAATAAAGTTTATGGCTATACGTACGGTCTTTGGTTATACGTACGGTAGTAATATAGTATAGTACATTTTGTACAGACAAACTTGATCTTCGTGCAACAGATAGTAATGTTGCCATCAACTTTGGTAGCTCTAGCTCTTATAGTTTCTAAGATATGTTGATTCATACGGGCAGACGGACAGGGCTAAATCGACTTGGCTGGTGATGCTGATCAACAATACATGTATATGTCGAATCAAACGAAACAGGGCCTACTTTATTTGCTTTGTCGAGCAAGTGAAGCAGAAGCTGCTTAAATTGCTTAAATCTGCTTGTTGCTATGCCAGGAATTCCTTAGTTTTATGATAGCAATGACTTGCAGTTATTGAAGAAAGCGAAAGGAGTAAGAATTGAGTGAAAAGCATGGCAGAGCAAGATAGCAATATGTTGCTGCCAGGTGAGGTCTGTTCGTTAAGCGCTGAATAACGTGTTAGAGAGAGACGAGTGACAATGAACAAGAATAGAGTAGAAAGTATAAAATGGGAAGCTGACTTTTGGAGTTAGTTCAGAAAGCGCAGAGAAGACGAACAGAACTTGCTGCTTTACTTTTAATTAATCGTTAAAATGGAAAACCCTCCGACATCAGAAGTGGGATCAGCCTCGCCTACAGAAAATACTTCTGGACAATACATGGCAGCGTTGGAAGCCCAGAACAGGACTTTGATGGAGCTACTGAAATCTATGCAGACACCGAGGACTCCGGCAGCGGGCGATAAGGCTACACATGTCACCTTGCCCAAATACAATCCCGATGGTGCTGGAGCAGACGCCTCAGCCTGGTGTACAACAGTGGACCTCATATTTGCAGACCACGTTCTAGAGGGCAGCGGTCTGGTCATGACCTTAAGCAAGGCGCTTGAAG
>VNJW01002068.1:0-102422 GCA_008042615.1 Drosophila auraria | reverse complement strand
TCTCTCGCGTGTGGGCATTTAATTCCCAACTGGTTCTAACATCCCTGGCATGGAGTGGCGGTTAACGGCCAACTCTCAGATATGTTTTTGCTACGGAAGTAGCAAGTCCCTACTGCAACAGTAAAAATAAATACTGTATGCATTTTGGAATACACATTTATTATTTTAAATGGTTGTATTAAAACATAAAATCAATATTATATAAAAATCAAGTTTTAGGTTTTTTTGGCCTAAAAATGAAGTTTTAGGACAAAAATTACCTAGAATTTAAGCCTGTTTCTATTGCCTAAGATTATGGCATTTTGGACATAAATTGCCTAAAAATATGGCATTATGGACAAAAATTGCCTAAAATGTAGGCCTGTTTCTATTGCCTAAAAATATGGAATTTTGGAAAATTTTTAGGCAATAACTGCCTCGACTTCCGTTTTAGGTCAAATGGACTAAAATTTTAGGCAATTTGGCAGCTTTTTAGTCCATGAATTTTTCTGGGTGTAATATTGTATAGAATATCTCTGCGAATATTCTAATGTACCTTCTTCAGCTCACGAGTCTGTGTCACCCAAGTTCCAATACTTCTTTTGGTCAATGTTCTCCATTCGGATTTGGGAATTGATGGCGACAAATCCCAAACGAGCATGTATAAACCTTTGTGTTGTGGGTAAATAAAATAAAATTGCACTTTTTATTATATTATATATCTTCGCGGAGAGAAGGCATTTATTATACCAGTTGTTCTTGTATTTGCTTCATTAATGTGGCTGCTTTTGTGCTTTATCAAAGCCATTCTTTAAATTTTCGACAGTCTTTATTAACACGCTAAAAATTCGCTTGAAAAATCGCAGCCGGAGATCGGGATGGCGGGTGCTTTTTTCTTTCTTTTTATTTTTTTTTTGTTTAGGTGAGAGTGATTCTGTTACAGGTAAGCGGCTGATGATATTTCTTACTTTTTTGTTGTTGGTTTTTGGCTTTTGCCTCATTTGCGTCATGCAGTCAAAAGTCGCAGATCTCCTTCGGCCGGGTCCCCTCCTGTCATCTGGCCGACTCCGATCTGCCCACAGCTCGCTGGCTTTACCATTCCGTTTGCAATTTATTGAAACGAAGTTGACCTTGAATTTGGTTAAAGTCTTTTAACTTTATTTCGCTCGCTGCGCCAGCTTTTTATATATATATATGTTTTTTTCGGTTTGGCTTAATGCCTTGCGCTGCCGCCGTCTGCCGCCTCAGATGATGATTCTTGCTGTTACTGCTGATTACTTTAACGATGATGTCCATAAAATGTATCTCGAGCTCCGAAGCTCGCACTTTTTTCGGCAACTCCGCCAGGCCCGGGCCAGTTTTCGGAAATGGCCAAAAGAAGAAAAAAGAGCAGACCCCAAAAACGAAACTCAAGTGAATCAAAATAATTTAAAGCCTGTAAGTGCAGTAGGACCTGGAACCTGGTGCAGGGGTTGCACATCGGGTTTCTTATTGGAGGAAATCTCTGTAGTTAAGGATGCCTTGGCTTAATTTGTTTAAGTTAAATATTTAACAATTTAGTATTTAAATATGTTATGGAGAGTTTTTAAGCAAGGTTTTGCCATAATTTAATGGTTTTAATGTAAGGCTTTGACCCTATTGTATTTAAAATATCTTAGATTTTTATGGATTCAAAATAATAAATTAAAAAAAAAGCTATTAAGTTATTCCATTAATTAAAAATTATTTGTATTTAAATATAAATCGTTTAAAATAATTTATTTTTAAATAATCCGATTATATTTTATTAAGGGTTTTTTAATATTAGCTTTTTGATAAGAAAAATTATATTTCGTTCCCAATTGTTGCTTTATTTATCTTAAAAATATTTTTTTAGCTTAGTCAGTTTATTTACCAAGTACTTCATTGCCCAAAGCTTTATTATTTTATATTAGCTTCATTTATATTTTCATTCTGATTGTATATTTATTATCCTTTAGCACAATTTGTTATTTAATCAATGAATTTTTATTTAATTGTTTGATATTATCCTTTAATTATTTTCTAATAATTGCTTCACAGTTTTCCCTCGTTTTTGTGCCTATTCACTCTCGCCAAAAATTGCCTACAAAATGTTGAATTAATCATTTTCGCCTAGCCAAACCCACTTTGCCCCCAAAAACGAAATGAAACGATGACGTATGGAAATTGTTGTCGTTCTCGCTGTAGTATTTAATTATTATTGTTTTGTTTCTATTTCGTTTGCTATTTCTATTTCGATTTCGATTTGTGACGCTGTCTCCGAGCGAGTTGCCTCCGCCCCCGCGCTGCGCCGAGCCGTCTGCTTTGATACTTCCGAGCAGTGAACTTGTTTTTATTTTATTATCGTTCATACAAAATGCTCTAGGCATATATTTGTTTACACGCTTATATGCATATATATTTTATTTATTCTAGATTCTGACGCTCTGCCTCTCCCCCGAAAATTTCTCTCTGTTTATGTGGATTTTTGAACATTTGGCGTGGGGTTTGCCGAAAATGTTTGCTCATTTATTTGGGAGCTCTATTTATCTGGTTCAGATAGAAGGTCATTGTCATGGAATTTGTTTATTTACATTCGCGTTCAGGGTGCTTGGATCGATCATATGTGTGTCACAGATAGTTTTGTATTTATTTTGTATATTAATATATTTTCTTGGGTTCACTCAACCTGGCCACAGCCACAACTTGTCACAAAGAAAACACAATGCGGAAATCAAATCACAAAAAAGGGGAAACAAGTATATATTTTCTAAGTGAAAATAAATGTGGAAACGGTGTGGGTTGCATTTTCCATCAGTACGAATGACATTGAATGGGTTTTTACGGTGGCAATGCGCCTCTGACGCCTCCTGTCATCATCTCTCAATCTGCAGCATTGTGAGGGATTTTCTTTTTGCTTAATTATAGAACGCTCTATGTTATATATCAAACAGTAAAGTGGCGTTCAAGTTAATAAACAATGCCGCCACTTCCACAAAAAAACCGTCTCCGACAGATACAAGCCATGTATATCTATAGAGAGAGAGCGTTCTTTATGCTAGCTCTCGATGTCAACGTCGTCTCGTCTCGTAGTCATCATTATACTCGTCGTCAAAGTCTTTAATGATTAATTTTTGTATTGTTCTTTGAAATGCGGGCGCATCTGTTGCGTTGCGCCAACGACCGCACAAGGCAAGTGCCCAGTCCGGCAGTCCGGCGGACTCGGACACACAGATGGACACCGAGTCACGTTGAGCAGCTGGAGAGCTGGCCAAGCCAACAGGCGGGCGGAAAACCACCCACCAGAAAGACCGCAATAAGCCTCAATTAAATGAAAATTGCACGCCAACGGCATGGAAAAAATATAATTTTGATGAAATTTATTGTAGGCCGTCTCGGTGACCATATGCACGTAGAGTCGAGTATATATATAGATCATTCATATAAGTTGGTCAGTTTAAGGAATAGTACGTTCTATGAAAATTTAATGGAGAAATTAAGAGTAAACTATTATTTTAATAATTAATATATTAGTTTAATGATTAAGGCAAATAATTACTCTATTTAATTCTCAGTATTTGCAGCTTTGGTTTTGATAGTTAAAATATTATTTTAATGATTTATTTATTAATGTAAATAATTCTGTATTTTGTTCTCAATACATTAGTCTATTTTCGTCAGGCAATATAAGAAAATCCTATCCTAGAAATTATTTTAAAAATATATATAATAGTTTAATGACTGATTTATTATAGCAAATAATTTCTGTACTTATTTCTAAATATTTAGATTCACTTTTGTCAGGAAAATTATGTAAGTTCTAAATGTAAGTCGGTTAACTCTATATAAAATATTTTTCTTGCTGGTCTATTTAATTTAGTTAAGTCAGGGAAATATAAATATAATATGGTTTTTTCTATGTAAAATATTTTTTTAGAGGCTTTATTTATCTTATATTTAATTAAGTTCCTCTTGGCTTAAGAAAATATGATTTTGAAGACCTAGAGCAATATCTTAGCCAGATAAACCTTTACAGAGTATCTACAAATGAGATAAGTATGCCTAAAAATGTATATATTCCATATTCTCGCATTTACTTGACTGCGGCTGCTGTCCGTTTAATGCAATTTAATGTGCAATTATTTTCCTTAAACTTAACGTTGACATGGCAATGCGTGGCCCATAAAATTGTTTTCCATATGACGAGGCACCCCAGAGGCCATCCCCGACTGGTTGCTTTTCGGGGAAGGTGGCCGTCGCCTCCTTGGATGTCACACAATTTATGTAGCCTGCCAACCACTTGACAGGGGCGGCTGGCTGCCGCCCTTCCCGCCCTTATTTTTGGGCCCTTGCCATTAGGGGCGACCCACATTGATTTACATATTTGCACAGAAAACAGGATGAGTGGGCGGAGAGGGAGGATTAGGTGGCGGTGGCGGTGGAATGTTTGCCTTGGCTAAACGCACATAACTAGCAAATATTTGCCATTCTTTTTGCTGATATGAGTCAACCCGAAAAAAAATATGTAGAGCCGAAAAAGGGAGAGATAAGTCGGGCGGCCATATAGACTGGCAAAAGTATCTTTAAATTAAATTTTGATGACTGGGCGGGAAGATGGAAATGATGTGCCAGAGATTCCATTGCCCTTGGGGCTACAGAGGAACGATGCGAAAACCGGTTGTGAGAACCCGACAAATATATTTCTCTCGCAATCTCACTCACGCGCCGCGGCTCGTATCTAATATCAAGTTCAAGGTTGCAATTGCTGCCACCAGCCAGAAACGGGTCTAACTCGCCGATGCACTAATAAAAACGCTAAATAAATCAAGCCATCGGCAGGGTACGCGGGTACGCGGGTGCAGCCCAAGGGCTGTAATTATAAATTATAAAATCCAAGCCAGGTTGCTGGCTTCTCACGAACTGCACTGCATATTACGTATACGTTAGGCAGGCCAGGCCCAGCCCTAGAACGAAATTCGCAGTGACTAATCCCAGAGCGGTTTTTGTTTTGTTTTTTCCGTTGGTAATTGGAAGCTGCGCAGATTCTACGGCCCAGCCAGGTGTATGACTCAGCCTGTGCTTGTTTTCCAGGTAAATGTTCTGAAGAAATGTATACCAGCATAGGTTTCACATTACTCATACGCACCATGGCACCGTGTGATTTGTTTGGATTTCCAGCTAAAAGCAATTGCCACTGCAAATGCAATTCAATGGAATCACGGAACCAAAAGTCCGTCCGTCCAAGAGGGAACATTTTAAATGGAAAATGCATAAACGAACGATTTTTTGGGTCACATATAGCACTAGTTTTGGGCCAACAAAATGTGAACATTTTCTTTGTTTATTTTGGGAAATCTGTTGCATATGTCTGACTGACTGACTGGTCTTTTTTATTGTTTTTCATATTTTCTAAAGGTAATTTTCGGTTTGTCAAGTAAAATTGATATACATCTGGGTTTTTCTCTAGAAGAACAATTCATATTTTAGTTTTTAAACAGAATATAAGTTGCCTTAACAGCTTAATCCCTTCTATGGTAGATCCCATTTATATTTAAGGCTTCCTTTAAATATTTTCCATTTTCCTTCACAGGTTTAAAAATTCCATTTAAAAAGAGCTCAAAGTGGCTCAACTTGGTTGGGAATAAAATAAATACAAAAGTAAACAGAGTGCAAAAAAGTGAAATTCGAAACAGAAACTCAACAAAAAGTGGCTGCCAAACCTCCGCCGACAGCTAAGGGTTTAGAAAAAAAAAGGGAGCCAAAAGCCAATTGCATTATTACACAGCAAAATTCTCTCTCTCCCAGCCACCACTCCCCCTTGGGGGAACCTCTCTCTCTCTTGTTCTCATCTGTTTGGGCTGTATTTAATGCCATGGAAAAAAGTTTCCACTATGCGAGAACAGTTCACATTGCACTGGAAAAATTGTTGGCCTCGCTTCGAGCTCTTTTTGTTTTAAACTAGCTTCTTTTAGGGGAATTAGGGTATATAGTTTTTAGGGAAATGTAGGTAAAATGTGGGTTATAACCTTATTTAATAAAGTATTTGCAATAATAGATGCTGTATAGCAGTAAAAGTTGTACAAATATATACAAATAATGTTAGGAATAAAATAATACGTAAAGAAAGATGTCATTTGATTTGAAATTGAGGTTTCCATAAATATAAATTACTTAATTTGGTTATTGAAAAATTAAATAAAAATAATATACAAAAAATTAGTTTTATGAAATTGTATTTGAAGGAGTTTAGTACTTGAAAAACTCCACAATTTTTGACCTACAAATTTTCTGGTTATTAAAATAATATATAGCTCTCTATCTATATAGTATATACCAAAATATTTAAGTATTGCAAAGAACTTCCAAAAAGTTATCCTGAATAAAGAGACCAGAGTATCTCAAAGTCAAAACGCTTTAAAAAAGATCCATTTCTTGCAGCTTTTTTCTTGCTTTTTTCCCTACAATGCGAATATTTACTTCAAACACACGCACACAGACAGCCGCTTGGATGGGTATTTTGTGGTATGGGTGACCATGAAATGTTCACACAACGCTGCTTCCCTCTCTGTTTCAGCTTCTATCTCTGTCCCTGTTCCTCTGGACCTGCGACGCAGATTGACGCTTCACTACGACGTTATGTAATGGCTTGTAAAGCTCCAAGTGACAAAGGCTACTTCTCCCGCTCTCACTCGCTCTCTTTCTCATTTTCCAAGCACCAGAGAATGAGAGAGAGAGATAATTTGCTGGGTTTGGTCTCTTTCATGCAATGAGTGCATGTGAGATCATCGCCGCAGAGCTGAAGCTGAAACGAATTCTACATTCTGTATACGCCCCATGGCACAGCAGCTCATCGTCCACAAGCACCAACATCATCATCGTCATCATTATCGCCGTCATCGTCATCGTCTCCATTATGATGATGAGCTTGGCTGACTGCAAATTGCAATTATTTCACATGACACGACTTTGGCAGCGAGTGTCAGCAACAGGAGACATGAAGTTTCCGCCCAAAACTAGCCAGCTTTTCAGTGTTAAGAATTAAGTAGAATTAATTATCTTTTTAAAAAAATAAAAGGAAAGTAAAATGTTTCTATCTACGAGGAATTTTTTAAACCATTTCCCTTGAACCACCCTTCTTCGCTGCGTAATTCCCCGATTCAATCTTTAATCGCCTTGTCATAACTCCCATAATAAGTGCAGTTAAGTTAAGCCATCAAGCTGGCGCGACAAATGAGCATCAATTATTTAAGTGACCCATAAAGCAGATGGCTCCCGTAATCTAGCAGGCCAACGCTGCGTATACGCAATTGAACGCGTCGAGAAACCAGAATTTGCATTGCCCGCCGCTCCACGTTTGCCAACATCATTAGCATTGGAGCAGCGCCATTGCCACATGTTCTTCATTTGGCAGCCGAGCGGGAAATTTGCATAAATAAATATGTTTAGAGACCTGAAGTATCTGCACTTGTTTTTGTCCGTTCGGACCAAGAAGTTGAAGCCACGCGGTGCCGAAATATATTTTCCAGCCCGTGTTGTCATCGCCGATGTCGTCGCGGTTAGCCTTGATCGTGTTTATTTCGGCGAAATAAATAAATAAATAATACAAGCGCAAGAATTCTTCTCTTTTTCGTCGGTATTTTTTGGTCTTTCGGCATTGGCAGGTCCATAAATGGCCCCTAAGATGGTGGATGGAGTGTGCTTGGCTTGTCGGTTCTTTTCGATCTGCTAAATGCTATATGGCGTGGCCTGGTGTGTCGGTTCGGTTCTCTTGGGGCTGCCCAAAACGGTGGCTGAGTAATTGAGGTTGTAAATCAAAATGTGTCTGTGGAAACTTTTTGGTCGAACATTATGTCAAAATTGTAGACAAATGTTATTGTTTCGAGCCAGAATGCCGTGAATGTACGTGATATTATTAGCTAGAAATCCCAAAAGAACTTGAAGACTGCTGGTCCCACATCTTATCTCTGCATGAACCTTGAAAACTGAACCCTTTGATCTCTGGTCAGCTCTTTCTAATCATCTAAGCTTTAGCGATGAACACGGGACAAATTTCTAAGCTGATTACTTCACAAATTACAGAGATAGATCAGGCAATGAGATGATGATCGCATGATCAAATTTCTAGTGAAGGCAAAAACAAAATAAATTGCAGCAGCTGAAAGAATGCAGAATATATTACAGTTTTTAATGAAAAACTGCACTTATTTATTTAAATTACTTTGCAAATATTCTAATAAGATTCTTAGAATTTAGACTGATGATCGAGTAAGGGTTTCCAGTGAATAAACATTGATTAAAAGGGCTTTTTGATTATTCTAAAACTATTCTGGGAAGAGATTAAATCTGAAATATATTTAATTCTTAAAATTTATATTAAGTCATATTTTTTTGAAACCGATTTCCTCTTTAAATTTATTAAGCCCCCATAACTTTGTTTCGCTTTTCACTTCATTCCATTTGACAGCTGATTATGCATTCACACACAGCACGAACTCCCTGAAATCTTGAGGAATAAATGTTTAAATTATCATTTAGTCGGTGGCCACATCAAAAGTAAACGCATTTCATCAGAAAAACTCTCCCCCCAACTCTTACTTAATCTCTCTCCCTCCCTCTGTCTGATTTTCGGCCATCAATTCAATCATTTAATTCATTTGTACATTTCATTTATTGCATTCAATTTTATGGCTACATATTTTAACATTTTACGGCTGCAAGACGCCCAAGAAGATGAAAAAAGTTCGACTTGGTTTCGATTTGGTTTTCGTTTTCATTTCGGTCGATTTGACAGCTGCTGCGGCGAGTTGTTCTCTCTTTTTATTTCGTTTACCAGTTTTGGGCCTCTCAAGTACAAACCACAAGACGAATTTGGTCATTTAAAATTGCGGCAATGTCTGATGGCTAGATGGATGGCTGCTCTGCTGGTCGGCGAGGCCTGCCTGCCTGCCTCGATGGATGTTTGCTCTGTCGCTTACAATTGTTGTCATTGTCAACGTGTTGGCCAGCTTCTGCTCTTGGGTTTTGTTTGGTCTTCTTCTGCGGGGCGTTTACCATCAGCTGGCCAAAACAGCAGCAGCACGGCCAACAGCCGCAGCTTTGTCTTCGACCCATTTAACGGGCCAGTGAACGCAATATTGGGAACGTGAGAGCCAGGTCCCAGCTGGCCTTAAGCCCTTCAAAAGCACTCTGAAAAAATCAACAGCAGCTACCGTAATTTGCCTAATTAATTTGTAGGTTTCCAGTCATATTTAAACTTCTTCCAGTGTAGGCCTCCCATCGATTAGAAGTTGGTTAATCTTGCAACTTGGCCAAGAGAGTCCCCGGCAATCGTTTGCAATCTGTATTGGCATTTATGTATGCAAATTTTCAAATGAAGTGTGAATTGCTCAGTCTCTGTCGCGAGTCGCCGTCTAATCTTTGTGCATGGCCATTAAGAATATCAATTAGGCACGTTTTGCAGCAACGCTTGGCGGCAAAGTTCAAAATATAATTACAAAACCGAGAACCGAGCACCGAACAAAGCAAACACACCACACAAAGCCTCGACTCTTAGTCAATTTTCCACTTGGCTTGGCTCCACTTTGACTCTGGCCATTAAGCTGCTAGAATTTATGATTTCAATTGCAAAAAGGAAAAGATTTTGCAGAAGCCAACGTTAAATGATCATCATGGCTAGCAGTCATTTTCTGTAATTTATGTCAATCATTTGTTTGTCTCTCTCAGCATTTGTATTTTGCATCAATTCATTTAAATGCGCTTGTGCTGGCCATTTGTTTAGAATTTTAAAGAGCCCAATGACGTGGCTAAGAGGTAAGAGAGAATTTTTAATTTTGTATAAATATTTAAACCATAAAAATGGGGTTTCAAATGGGAGTTACTAGCTAAACTTATAGGCTTTTTATTTAATTTAAAGTTTTTGATATTATAAATATATTTTCCCACCCAATTCCCACATTATAAATACAATTCAGCCTACAAATGGCTTTTATATCGATCTAAAAACCTCAATTTTAAACCTCAATTATAATCCTCCACTTCTGATTCAACCAATGTTTGATTTCGCCTAATTAGACCGATTTCGTGGTTATTTTGTTTACCCCAGAATTAACTTAATCGATCCGCCTGGCATGGCATCTCATTAAAGTTCTTTAAACAACAAACACCTGCTGCTGCCACAAAAAAAGCAGAAAAAACTCGTGGCGACCTCCAATCTAGTCGGTTCGAATCAATTATGCAAACGGCAAAAGTGTGAAAAATCCCTTGCCCTTGTCCATCACGGCTAAACACGTTCTGCGAATGTAAGTATCTGTATCTGTTAGTCGGGAAAATGACAGACTAAAGCTCCGCCCGGGTGATTGAGTATCGTATTTGTGCCCCAAAAAAAGCAAATACAATTTGCACGATTTTTTCTGTAATTCGAGATACGTATCTGCATGTGTTTGGGCACTCGCTGTATGTCTATCTATGTATATTTGTGTCTGGTTTATGTGTAGCCGCACTCTAGATACAAATGTACTTGGTGACTCAATATGCCTAGTCGAGAGCCCCCCCGAGTGCTATTTGCTGTGAACTGTTTGCATTGGTAATTTGTGTATGCACTTGAAATGGCAACTGCATTGCCAGATACTTTTTGGGGGTATTTTAAATGGAAGCAGGTGTCTTCACTGAAATTAAGCAAGGAGGTTCATTGTGTTCCAGGCTCTCGTCTTTGCTCCTAGGCTTTCTGCAAGAGCCCTACACAGTGTAAGTTTTATAGGAATTTTTCTAGATAAAATTTGTTGCCTAAAGAATATTTTTAATACATTTTTGTGAACTTAATTTATTCAGATATAAGCACAGAAAACTATCTTCAACCCAAGCTCCATCTTTAAAATTTGTTGTAAATATTAAACCATTGCCAAGTTTTGTGTATTTCAATCTCCAATCTGTGCCTGTAACATTTCTTTATTTTGTAAATGTTTAACCCATGCAAATTACTCAGTTTTTCTTTTTAATTTCTTGAACTTGAAGTGCCTGGCTTCCCACTAATTTGTGTGTCAACTCCGGCCCTGGCCACGCCCACCCATCCACCCCCGGAAAGTTGATCGGTTCCTCAGGTGGCTCTTAGCTCTCAGCTTCTCGCGTGCAGCTTGGCTACTCGACTCAATGTGACATGCAATTGTCATCGTGCGGTTGTGGCAAATTGAGGCAACCTTGTGGAAATTGCCGGCTCTCGACCGGGCGATTTTCCCAGGCCCAGCTGGCCGAGGAAACTTTTCCGATTAGAATTCCTTGTGGAAGTTTCTCGGGCTTTTGATGTGGCCAGAAGTTGCGTTGGCTTTCAAGAAGCCTGAAAATGAAAGGCAAAATTGTTGGCCAAACCGCAGGCCCGACTTGGCTTGGCTTGGCTCTGTCCTGTTTGGTGTTGACCTTCGGCTGCTTATTAAAATTTCCATCGAAGGCGTAGGCATATGGAATCGAAAAAGTTCCAGTTTTTGGCCAGGCCAATTCCTCCTTGGCACTCGTTGACCTTCGATGCAGAAGCGGCCAGCCCCAACTCCAACTCCGAACGGCAGGCGGCATTAAATTAAACACTTGCAAAGCAAAAGCCATGGCGACAATAATGAACAATGATGAACTCGATTAAAAGAAGAAGCTAAACCAGTCTCAAGAGCGGTCCGAAAAAAAGCGGGGAACGAAAACCAGAGCGATTCGCAATACCAGATACAAGATACTTGATGTGAATGTTGCCACATTGGATGGCCAAAAGTCGTTCCGCCAACGAACTCGATGCTCCCTGCAACATTCTCGTTTTGCCACTTTGGGATTAAGCCTGAAATATGCATTCATAATAAGCTCAAGAAACCAAGCTGAGTCCGTCGTCCGACCTTTTTGTCAACTTGATTTCTGGCTCGGATTTTATTGCAAATTCTGCTTTTAGCATAAACTTGGCCAATCTTGTGCCCTCAAGGCCGGTCAGTCAGCCGGCTGGTCGGTCGAGCACTCTCATAGTTTTGTATTTCATTCAATAAGGTCCGTTCGCCTTCGAGGGGTAGCTAATGGCAACGATTACGGCTCCATCAGTCATTTGCCACAATATTTCCTCCATTTCCATGGAAACCAGACGACGCTCGTCCTCTCTCTCTCCTGACTCCTCTCATCAATTGTGCCATCCATCCCAGAAATATTGCAGAGGATGAGGAAGGAGGATGAACCCGACTGAATTGTAGCTATTTGTGCAATTAATTAGGTATCATTAGTGGAAAATGGGCACTGAATTGTTATGCCATGACCCCTTTATTAGCTGGAAGTTATGAGTTAATAAACCAATTTCCATGCCAAAATTCAAGTGGAGCGTATGGCAGCTATTGTTTAGAAATTCCATGGAAATGATTGATTGGATGAGCCATTGAGGTGATTTAATGGGAATCACAAAGTATTAGGCAGATTGATGTGACGAAATGTGGGCTTTATGGTTTAAATCTAACTCAAATACACACAAAGATGTATATATTTTATATTAATAAATTAAAGGGATGTTTCGCAACATATTTTCTTTGGGCTTATGAATTAATAAACAAATTTCTTTACTCAAAATTTTAATTGAGTGTCCTTTTCATGGATATTAATATTATTTATTGCAGCAATTAAATTGGTTCAAAGGAATTCTAGTAAAGGATAAAGGAATTTGTATTAAAAGAAATGTAGATAACAAGGAATTTAATTTCTGATTTTCCTATGGGGCTATAATTATTTAAACCATTTATTAATAAAATAAAATAAAATTTGAAAAAGTTGTTATATAAATTTAACGATTTAAAAATAACCTGACACAATCCCAAGGCAAACTTTAAATATTGAGAGGTGATTTTCATTTCTCATTTTTGTAGAAAAGTAAAATTATTTCTACGGATATTCCTTGCTTTAAATTATAACTAAAAATTCTAACATTTACAAAAAAGTACACCTCCCACAATGCACTCAGTCAAAACTTTCCTTTCATTAACGACACCTCGGAATAATTAGCCAATTTAGAATAGAGCTCTTATTAGCTTGTTTCCATGGCAAAAAATTATAGAATTCCCAGAATTCATCGGTAATAACCAGAATCTTCCAATAGATGAGCTGCTGCTCTCTCTGAGGTAATTCCCAGCTTGATTTGAAATGCACGGACTGACCACACCATAACTGGGCCCAACCCTTGCCCCTGTAACAACCACTCACCACACCCTTTGACCCCACAAGGCAGTCAGGCCTGAAAAAAATCCCCCTTTCCCATAAAACGCGGCTCAAACTCATCGCAAATCAGCAAAACTGCATTGTTCTGAACTTTGCTTAATAACCAAAATTCTCGCATAAAAAAAATCCACTTTAGCAGTCCATTTAGGGAAGCAACAAAAAGCATTTTTCTGACAAAAGTCACATGATTTAGTTGCCTTCGAGCTGCGCTCCCTTTCGCACTCTTTCGGACAAATGGGCGGAGCTAAGCAACAAAAAAAAATTAAAAACAACAAAAAATTAAAAAAGTACAGCACAGATTTCCGCACAACAACAAAAAAGTTTGTGCAAAAACTAAAGCAGAATTTACAGTGAAGGCTGGTGAGCAACACGAAATAGATAAGGTAACTTTAATGAAAATTTAGCAAAGATGTGTAAAAAAAATTAATTTAAAAATCTTTACATATAAAAAACAAGTAGTATTTAATATTATTATTTAAAAAAATATTTTTATGCACAGTATATATTGTTTAAAACAGTATATTGAGGAAGGAATTACTTCTGGTCATTTTTCTAGGCATTACCTTTTGTATTTATTAAATGCAGTCTAGAAATTATATTATAATAATTTAGGTAAATTTCCTATCTCTCTTTAAATAGTCATCACTGTACAGTCAAACTCTGTACAGTTTATAGGCATCCATCGCAGCAGAAGCAGCAACGGCGGCGGCGGCTATGGCTATGGAAAATAAATCTTTACTGCGCCATAAGACGACGACGATGACGACGGCGACGACGCCGCTGCGGCGCTTTTCTGAATTGTAATGGAGAATCCGCCTCAGCCCCAGCTTATCTCGCTGCCCTCCTCGCGCTCTTGCTCTTCTAATGAAGATGATAATGAAATGTGCTGTGGTGCCAAGTACAAAGCCATAACCACAAGCCTTTACCTCGCCAGCATCACCCGATCCCCCAGCTGCCAGCTGAGGCAGCTCCACAATCTGCAATCCCCTCCGATTTACAAATTGCTCTCGGCAGAATGCATCTTTAGGAAATCGTTTGAGGTCAACTTGAAATACTCTAACAAATAATTAAGTAATTTGCTCAGGCTTTTAATCGAGTGTTTAATATTCAATTGGTTGATTAATCAAAGGTAAGGAAGCTGCGGCCCACGTGATGTGGGGACTACCTTAAGCCTAGTTAGCAAACAGACAAGTTGATTTCTATTTGTTTAACAATAAATAGTAAATACTGAATTTCTAAACGATATAAGATTCATATTATTCAATGCAAAATGGGTAGCTTGGTATACTTGATTAGCTTTTAAAGGGGATATACTTTGGTTTCTCGTAATTTCCAAGTTACTTTTACTGGGGAGAAGCTAAATAAATATTCTATTAACAGGTTAAAAACTCTAAAAAAAAGTTTAGCTGTTAATACTTATAATTGAGATTTTAATGGCGAATCGCAAGATATTCGGCTTTTGGCTATCATTTTCTTAATGGCTATAAGAGGCTCCCAAGATGACCTTTCATTTGCGCATTTTTTGATTACGAAAGTAATTCGAAGAATATGATAACTTTTTCGGACAAATTAAAGTTTAA
This sequence comes from Drosophila auraria, assembly GCA_008042615.1. Classification (NCBI taxonomy): domain Eukaryota; kingdom Metazoa; phylum Arthropoda; class Insecta; order Diptera; family Drosophilidae; genus Drosophila; species Drosophila auraria. The sequence goes on along the minus strand of VNJW01002068.1, from coordinate 87,645 downwards.
AATTGACTAACTATGCTAAAATACCATTTAATTCAATATATACATCTCGAAAATTATAGAAATTTATAGAATACCTTCAATTATTTCTTTATTTTTTCTTAATCCAAAAAGAGTCATCCCGCTTCGTTGATGCTTTAGGGAAAATTTAAGTTTCTTCTTGCGAAATAGTTGCAAGTATTTTGTTTATTTATTTCTTTATTTTTAACATCGACGAGGCTGCTGCTATTGTTGCTGCTCTTCCATCCGCTTGTCGATTTGTTTCGCTCGTTTCGGTTCTAAGTTTGCGTGTTGCATTTTTTTGTTGCTTTTTGCTTTTGTTGTTTTAGATGGCATTATTGTTGTTGCCGGCTATTCCAGGGTGATTTTGCATTTAGTTGTTGCTTCGGCTGCCTCCAATCCCAGCAGCATTTCAAGGTCTTTGCACTATTTGTTTTTGCCAAGTTTTGCACACATCCCCTACAGTATATAGTGCTATATGGCCGGGGTGTTGGTTTTCTGCCCCGATCTCTCTCTCTCTCTCTCTCTCTTGAGTCTGGGGAAGAGCGAGAAGTTGTGTTGCTTGCGATGCCACTGGAAAAATGGGTATTGCTGTGCTGGCAAGGGGCTTGTAATGCATTCAAGTATAGGATCAGGTATCTATATTTCAGATTGGCTTAAAAAACTAAGCAGCCAGAAGCCTAAAAAACAAACAATTCAGTTTGGTATGAAGAAATCATTTATACATTTTATTATACCTATGCTTAAGTTAGCTTCCTTTCTTGTTATCATTTTTTAAACTCAATTTGCTGATTTATTAGCCTAATACAAGAGTATGTAATCTTCGATTTGTGTAAAATTAGCTTCCTTTCTAGCCGTTGGCTTTGGGTTTTGTGGAAATTTCTTCGCTACCGCGCGCTCGTGTTGCAGTTTTTGCTCTTTTCCACTTGACTGACAATTTGATTGGCAGTTTTGCTTTTGCATTTGCCATTGTTGCTGTTGTTGGGCGGCTGCTGGCTGCTGGCAGCGCTCTATTCTAACGTCTCCCTCCAGCAATTATATTTAATTTTATTATTGAAGATTGCAGCAAGATTTTCGCCCCCAAGGTCAGACGTGTAAATCTTCACTGCTGCTGTGGTCACGTAAGCAAAACTTTTTCTCTCTTTCTCCCTCTATGGCAATGTCGCGCCTTTTTAATGGCTAGTTGATTTCGAAGTTGTTGTTGCTTGGGGAGATTTGCTGGAACATTTTTCAGTTCGTTCGGCATTTCCTATTAGAAATTCTTGGCATTAATGCAGCTGACCGGTTGCACTTGTTGCCGTGTTTTTCTTACCGAAGTTATTCTATCGCTATTGCCAATTTCCTTTGTACTTATTCCAGGCGGAAGATAGTTAGTCAGTGTGGAAGTGAGGAACAAGGTTGTGCGCGGATTGCATTGCGTATGCGCAATATGGGATGTTCGATTACGCATACGCAGCGGTGGCTTTGGAAAGCAAGACTGAGTGTGCTTGAGCAACAAGATCGGGGAAAATCAGCAAGATAAAGGGATGATAAGTTTGGGAAATATTTCTAAATAAATAAAATATAATAATTAGTAATTAAATATCATTAAATTATATATTATTATATGAAAATGATATTAAACCCTAAATAGTTATGGTTTTGGATGTAATATTCAGCTTAAAAATATTCCTAGACTCTATGATATAGTTTTTAATATTTCCAAGACATGTATTTTCCCAAATACCTTTCTATACTTACCACAATTATCTCAACAAACCATTAAGACACTCGCTTACCTAACTCTGTCACTCAAGACTCTGACCAAGAAGACCTCGAAGAACTCTGCGCCGCCGGTGGCAATCCAATCCACAATCATTCCCATCGATTACGAGTTTGCTATGTACTCAGCACTCAAGTAACTAATTGCACGGCATGGCCACAGAAAGAGATGGAGAGAAAAGCTAAAAAGGGGAACCTCGGGGCGGAGGAAAGCACGATAGAATTCTTAACTAGCCATAATTGTTATATATTTTTTGTTCAAGCATATTGCAGTCATATGCGTGTCGTTAGCTCGCTGATTCTGCAGCAGCAATAGCAACAGCAACCTCATCATCATCATCATCGATGCCGATGCCGATGCCGAAGCACTAGCCTGTGCAATATCATCGGAATACAAAGCTCAAGGTTACGCATACGCCATGTACGCCGGGCCATGCGATGCGATTCCAAGCGATGCGAGCGCAATGTCTAAGCAAATAGACGACAAACGAGCGCGGCAATGCAAACACGGACACTTGTACAGTTCGCAGATAGAATTTTAAACACACACACTCAGGGGTGTGTGTGTGTGTATCGGTATCTGGGGGATTTCTAGGGGCTTCCAGCGGGTTATCGGGGGCCCAAGCAGTTGCTTTTTACCGCACACAAAGTGTCAAAAGTGTCACGAAGTCATGGCTGAGCCATCGATGCCTTTATTACAAAAATATTTCAGGAAAAACTTTCAAAAAGAAGTCAAAAGTAATCTTTTAAGTATTTTGTATTAATTATAATTATATCCCCAGGATATACTCTTTTAAAGCAGCAATAAAAACTCTTAAAAATTCCTACTTAAACATTGTAACACATGAGACTCTCATTTCACTCAGACTCCCAGCCATTTTCTTCGCCTTCTGTACTTTCACTCCCCTATTTATCTCGGTTCCTCCCTCATCTATTTTTGCTTTTTGCCATAGCAACGCTAATTGCTGCGCTCAAAGCGTAAGACATTTTCACAAGAACTAATAAATGCAACTGCAGGAGCTGAAGAGGAGCTGCCGAGGAACAGACGACCACCCACATGGCAACCGTTAAGGAAACTCAACCACTGTCTTTGCCAGCTGCTGTCTCCAAAGCATCCTCAGCGTGGTCCTCGCCCACGTTGGCTGTCGTTGCCGCCTTAAATGGCCTCATTTATACACTTACTTGAGGATAGTAGGGCTTAAAGTAAGAACTGATAATAATTAAAGCAGCTATTATATTATATATAATCTTGTTTTGTGAATTAAATAAATATAGTTATATGAGGTAGTTTTATATTTTTTAAATATTTCTTTTTATGCTATAAGAGCATTCCATATTTGCGTTTCTGCAAATTCTGCTTCTTTCGCTACCATATATTATGCGAACTTTGGCAACTTTGGTGCCCTGACTGCTCTTTGCAACTGTCTCCGAACTACAGGTCCCTGCTCCTTCACTTTGCGGCCTGTCAAGTTTTTTTTGGCTGCAGGCATACATATATATATGCAGTGCGGTAGAGGGCGTGGCATGTACGAAGTAAAGTCAGAGCCAACGTGCTCACAAAGTTATTAAAAACATATATCTTTCCTGTTTTTTCTTTGGGCTCCCCATTTTGCCTTGAATTTTAGTAAAGAATAAAGAAGAGGAGGCCACTCTTGATATCCCAGGCATCCGATTAATTGCTGCCAGCCAAAAAAGTCGGAATTTAAAGTAGCCATATGGCCAAACTGGGAACTGGCTCCTCGCTCACAATCAAAGCGCCAAAGCGTGTGGCAATCAATCAGAGGGGGCATCCTCCGTCCTTCTTCTCTCGTTACTGGCCGAGAATTTCAAATTGTTATGCAAATTCGCAGTCGCTACTGTGTCGGATGTCTTTGGGGGACCCTTAACTGCAGGAGAGGGCGAGTGAGTGCGAGTGTGTGTGGGGCGAGAACAAAAGCGGCAGGCAAACGCCATAATTCAAGTGGCCGCAGCGATTTCATGCCTGATTTCAATTATCAATACGCGCCATCGACAGCGGGCGACAGGCGGCGGCTGGTAGCCCAAGCCAAATCAATTCAGAACAGGCCTGGCCAGGCCAGGAACCCGAGGCACCCACCACACCACACCACAAAGCCCGACGAGGAGCCACCGCCGACACGTCCAACAATTGAACAATGGGCACAAATCATTTCATATGCCAAACGTGTGGTCGATGATTGGACGGCTGCAGCGGCTTCAGGAACAAGAAAATAAAGAGTGGTTTATTTTAAGGAACAGAAACAGCTTGAATGCTCTGCAAAAGTGGATAAAACTGGTTAATTTCTTTGAGTAATACGAAGATTTTAAGCCTTCTATTTTATTAAATATAAATTATTTTAATATCCATATATCCTTTTGCTTAAAATATTATATATCTTTGGCCTTTTCCATAAAAACATTTAAACATTTTTCGGTCCACAGAAAAATTATTCAATACTTAACTTAATTAATTATCCTTAGACTATTAATAACATTATTTAAGGTATCTTCCAAGTATTCATAATATTAAATCCGTTCTATAAAATATTGTATTGCTTTAACATTTGTCCTAACATTTCTTAAGCGACCAATTATATAATTTTATATATGTTATAATTTTAAATATGTTATTTAATAATAAAATAAATGAGAAAATTAGTTATGTACTTCCTTAAACCATTATTAAAATAATTTAAGGCATTCCTCAAGTGTTTATATACAAATAATCTATGTTAACAAGATCCCTTACTTAATTTTGACTTCAAATATTTAATATTAAGCACCAAAAACCCCTACTGACTTAACATAATCACTTGCCGATCATAAAGGGTATCCCCCGAATGACAAAAACTCACTTCATCATTCAATGTTCGGCTCTTAAGTCGTGTCTTCTTATTGCCTTATTTTATTTTAGATCAGACTTTGTCACATATTTTTTGGGCAGCAATTTGTTTGCTGCTTTTGTGAGGCGGCGATTTGTTTTGTCAACTGTCAGTGCTGATGAATTTAATAAATTTAAAGCGCCAAACTCACACACAAGCAATCATCGTCACCGCCATCGATAACATCATCATCTCCATAGCCATCTCCATCATCGTCATCAGTGACTTCAGCATGTTGTACATGACACAAAAGCTGCAGTTCATCGATGGCTTCTGAATATAAAAATCCATGAAAATCACCCGAAAAAACGATTTGGCAAAACCAGCATTCGATCCATCGAGTGTGGTGTGGGCGTGGCCGATGGCGGATGCAGAATGCATTGAATTTTAAAACGATACGAAATGCGACAAATTTGGCCGATTGGAGCAACAACAATGCGGGGAAAATAAATATTGTGACAATTGAAATTGTTTGGTCATGTCATGCAGATAAATAATGTGCCAGAGATTTTTTGGTTAAATGAAATAATTAAATATTTATCATCCAAGCTTATCGACACCATTAATCATAAGGTGTACGGGACGGGGCATTCGATCAGGTAAGGAATACCAAGAAATGGGGGAACAAAGGCGATAAAAGCGACGACTCTGGATGGAATAAATCAAAGTTAGCTTCAATAAATATTTGATTTGGGTAAAAAGATGAAATAAATTGATTTATCTAACCAAGCAGGCCATCAGAATTTTAACGGATATTTTTATTTTATTTTATTTGTGCCCAAAAATATATGTTTCTTTATTTTTACATTTATTATTAAACAATATTGTTTTGAGTGAAGGTTTTTTATCGGCATTTTGCTTGAAGAAATTTTTAAAGTATATTTTATTTTTTTTATTTATAAAATAAAATATTTAAAGGGACCATTTTTCTTTCATTTTTCAGCAAGAAAATAACATATTTCGATTTGTCAGCCATAAAAAGTGTTTATTCAAACACATTTTTTATTTGCTTATTTTTTCCACACTTCGACGTTTCCCTTTTTATTTCTCCTTCATTTATTTTATGACAAACTTTGAATTGCGCTCGTAACCCACATGTGCCACAGATATATATATAAAGTTTAAAGTTCAAAGCCACCCCCAACATTGAAGACATCTTTCAGCGTTCGTCCTGGGCCAGAGTCCATAAATAATTCCATTGGCAACACAAAAGAGCTTATCGATAAGCTCGATTTGAAAGCTTTAATGCCCATCAAAATGCATTTTCGTTGCTCAAATGATTTGCTCGGCCCAAGACGACCCTTCTCCCAAGAACCACAAGAACATTCATCAATTTTAAAGCCAATGAAAGGCAGAAAAAGTGGGGGGGAGATGTTTTATATACAAAGAAATCCATTGCAGAATTAAATCGAAGACCGCAAAGAGCAGAATCTTTAAGGAAAGGCACGTAAAGAAATCGTAAAGTATTTCAAGCTGCTGTTTCAATTCAATTTCAATTTTGCTGATTTTTCGCACATACATATTGTGTTGGGTCCCCTTTGTGGCTGTTTCGTTTTCATTTATTTTTTTTTTTCAGCTTTATTACACAACATGCCAAGACGCAAATGAGGCTAAGAAGCAAGAGAATTTCTTAAGGGAGGCTGAGGGAGACACAAGTAATTCTTATGATTATCATAATTTATATGGCCTTCGGGCGAGCCGAGAGTTTTATGTGGATATCTACCGAGAATTGTATGTTTTCGTGTGTCTGGAAATGAAAGCGAACTGAAAAGAAGAGTTCTGTGCGGTGACGTCTTCCCTCGTGCCGCTTCGTGACTCCCAAAAGTGCACAACAAAGATCTGCGGACCCCGCTGAGCCATCTAACTAATGCTAAATACTTTGACCTTGGCTCGGTCTCAGGGTCTTGAAAATTATATGCTGAAGCCAGGCACCTAACAAAACGCTGTACAAAAACAATTTCCACTCAATGAATAGAAAAATTGCCCACAATTGTTTGTGGGACGGCCCGGGACGGGTCGGACTCTGGGCTCATAACGATGTTAACTAAATAATTAGCTGACATAATTCCGCTTGGCTAAGAGCTGTAAAAGACTGGCCCATTAGGCACGAGCCCGGGTCTGACGAGTTGCCGAAAAGTCGAAAAGCCAAGCCAAATGTGTCAAATTAAATGCGCATTAGTCGCGTCATTACAAAAAAAGAAACACAAACAACAGGGAAAACCGCAGAGGCTGCCCGGTCAAATGTATCTCTTGGGGTATATAGTATAAATATATGTGAGTGTTAAACAATTAAATGGCCAGCAAAATTTAATTGCATAATTAATAAACATTAAAAGCACTTAGCTATGGCAACAATGTCTCTTAATGCCATACAATTTGCAGTTGGCGTCTCTTCTTCGTCTCAGTTTTATCTGCATCTCTTTCTTCGCATCTCTGCTTTGGCGGTGAGCTACTTTGTAAGACACGCACCACGCGACGTATACGTATTTTTTTAGAAGATTACAAAAGAGAGGGAGATATTTAGGCAGTTTTCATTGAGAATGAATAAGGCAAATACTTGGAGTTCTTCCGGTTTTCATGTCTAACAAATTAAGTATAATTCCCTTTATTGTATTCCCTGATTTTATTAAACATAAGCATATTTTTTCACAAACTTCTAACTAATAAAAAAGATTTTTAAAACAATGGTTTGTTACTCTTTCCCCCAAAAAAACCCATTCACTTCAATCTTCAGTCAGAAAATTCCCAAGCTTTATTTAAACAGAAATCCCTGGACACAAAGAACCATTTAATTGGTCCATGGAGGAAGTTCCAAACCAAGAAACCCAGAAAAATACCCTAGGGAATAGTCTAATAAATATAAAAGAAATACCAGAACCGATAAGGAAATTTTTGAATGATTAATGCGTTAGAAATGTTAAGACATTGTCACAAAAATACCAACCACAATTGGCGTAGCAAAAAAACAAATAGAACAACAAAGCGGTGACCTTCACCTACAACTCAGGCGAGTCTAGACCCACCTCATAGTCCACCTCTATGTCGCTCTCTCTGTCTGTCTGCGTATATTTGTATCTCAGTTTTTTTTTAGCTTTCCCCTCCCTGTCTAGCTTAGAGTAAATCTAGTTGGTCATGCGGGACAGCGCCTACGCAATTAGCAGGCTGCCCTGCCGCCACATAAATTGTACACTTTAAGTAAGATAGTCGAAGACTAACATAGATTTTATTAGAAACATAATAGAACCTCACCCTTGTGTTAAATAATTTTTTTTACATTTTGTGAATAAAAAACTTGACTTGGTTTAGTCAGAAACAATTTCTTTCTAATATAATAAGAGCCTTAAAAATCGTTTAAGTAAGTTTAAGTTTTAAATCTTTAAGCATACTAAGTTTTCTCTTAATTATTGTATTTCTACCAATATTAAATGTTTATAGTGCATATTTTTTAAATTTCTTAAAGTGTAGAAAACAAATGCCATTCATACCGAAGCCAGAACCAGATTGAGTTCTATCGGCGACCCATAGAAAGTGAATTTTTTGTTGCTTTCATGGTGGCCCTCATCGAAGTCTGCGCGCTGTTGATACTGAAATTGAAATTAAAAATTTATTCTAGTCTGGTTCCACCCCGCACAACTTTTGCTTTCGTTTTGTCTTCATTTTGTTTTTATTTTCGTTTTGTTGTTGCTTTGCGTTTGTCTTTTTCGCACGTAAAACGTGTGACTTGAACTTTGAATTAATTCGTTCAATAATTTACATTTTTTTACCTTGCTTGGGTATTTCTTGGCGCGCTTTGTTGTTTTCCTATTTTCTTCAGTTATTTATTTATTTATTTATGAGCCGAGCGGGATTGCAGGTTCTTGTTTCTTTGACTCGTAATTTATTTGGTTTTACGTGTGCGACTTTAGCTTTCAGCTCAATAGGTTCCAAGAACCGACAGTTATGGCTGGAAGGTGACCAAGAACACCATCTATATGGGAGCCAGACTTGGTGGTAAACACTTCTCGGAAGTGACAATGAAACCGATTTAAGTGTGTGTAGTTCCCGGCTATGTGCCTTGCATGCGCAAGATATTAATTAGTTGGCTCGATTTTTTGATAGCCGATCTTGGGATATGCCTAGTGAATCAGAGTGGGATTTACTCTGGGACTAAGCTGAATACTCAAACGAAAATAAACAAAAATAATATACCTAACATTTGCTTAGAAAGAAATATTTTCTTTGACAGTTTTTAAAGCTTGCATTATATTTTAGTTTATAAGATTTTCTGACTTCGGAAGAATATGCTTTATTTATTCTTTCAATTTAAAACCGATAAAACATATTTTTTTTATTTATTTAATTTATTTTTGGTTGATGACTGCTTCATGGATGTCACCAAATAATATTTTAGCCCTGCTGAAATTACTAATAATAAGATTAAGTCCACTTTCATTACATCACCAATCCACCAAGTAATCTTCTTTGTTTTCCAGACCAGTCATAGCTCAGCAAAGGCTTTTTGTTCCTATCAGCAAAGAGCAAGTTAGTCACTTTCGAGGCTTTGTGAATGAATCATCCAAAGCCCACCCTCTCATATTTCTAACATATAATTCAAGTGCATTTATAAATACGGATTTAATAAATTATTTCTCTTTTAAATATATTTATTTATAAACTTTTTGCAGTATTTAATTTTATTACTTATTAACTAATGGTGTTTTGTACGCTTTCTCCCCTAATTAAACTTGCTTAAACTCATAAAAAAAGAGAAGATATTAGTGCTCTAGCTGGCACATTTTGTTCATTTATTTTTAACTTTTCGTCTGTTGTAGAAATAGCTAAATGAAGCTTTTGCTCTGGATGGATTTTCATTAAATGTTGGCATTGTTTTGGCTGCAGTCTTGTCTGGCTTCCTCTTTATACCTCCGTCCCGTTTTTGCACAACCTTTTTAATATTTTTTACTATATATATATATTTGCATGCATGTCTGCTGTTGTCTTCTTCATCATCAGCAGCGGCGGCAGTGGCAGAAAAGCTCCTGGCATACATTCCATGTGCTTTGGCCGCTTTGTTTGCACATTGACACAGGTGAAACTAATTAGGCCACAAAACCCAGCTCATTTCTGTTTTATTTGTTAGCCAACAAAGGAAAAGCAAAAAAAATAAATAAAAGGGAGAAAACAATAACAACAATATCTTAAAAATTAAAATAAACGAACGGGCAGGTGAACTCATTTCTTTCATTTCGCTTGGCAAAAAACTAGAGAAAAGCTTGCTGCTTCTTCGGCTTTTGTTTAAACAATTCGCAGTCGTTGAACTGAGGCGATTCCTTAAAAGATCCGAGCAAGAAACACTTGCGCTTGGAAACTTTACAGAGAAGAGGCTCCAGCTCCAGCGAAAAAAGCAACTAAAATTGACCCAAATTTTAGGGCCATCCGTCGGCCAACGGAGCGTATGCGTAATAACATTTTAGTTTCGCTAGTTTTCGCTTTCATGCAAGCAAATCTGCTTAAAATGCCCCCGCCAGATGTGAGAGAGCTGATGGAAAAAGGCGGCAAGAACGTGCCGCTGCAAAATGAGTTTCATTTGCAAAAGCGCGCGTGAAAAATTCATTAAAAGTCATCACAGTCCGAGCCGCCAGCTGCCGTTGCTGGTTTGCCTTTTATACCCTTTATTTTTCCTAGGGTTAGATGGGGCGTGGTAGCTATGCCGAAGGGGTAATTTAATGCAGGGAAATTAACTCGAATAAACGGGAAAATGTCTTAGGAATATTTAATAAGGATTTTGAGAAGAGTAAAAGAAATAGCAGAGTTATTTTTCTATTTTTTAAATGTTTGATAATATTATAGGATATATTTTTCAGGTAAAGCTTAGCTTAAGTTCCTTATATTTTACTTAAATTCAATTTTAATAAAACCCCAAGCTAGGGTATACCCCCATCGTGGCTTTCCTAAGCTTTTACTTCCTGTTTTTTTTATTCAAGTATCTTGTTGTGGAGGAAAACTCATAATTGCAGCATTTTTCACTTTGTTTCTTGGGGAATGTGCGCACAAAAAAGTTGCTTATTAAAATTGAGCGAAATTTAATAAGCAGCGTTTTATGCAGGCCGACTAAGAGAATAAAAGGCGCGTGAAAGAGGGTGTTGGGGCTGGCGAGGGAGAGGGGAGATTGGGTTTTCCCAAGAGTTTTTCCTGCGGTGGGTGGCTCTTAGCTTGGGCATTTGCCTGATGGCGGCCGCAAAATGGCCGTCGTCGTTGGCGTCGTCGTCGGCACTTGGATGTGTTGATTATGAAACCACCAAAGTGGGTCTTACACAAGTGTGTCTGCTTGGTGGGGTCAAGCGGAGGGGAGGGTGGGTTTTTCAGTTTTTCGGTTTTTCGGCGGGGTGAGATCCACCCGCAAGTGGCACAAAAATGCAGGCAAAGTCACGTTTTAAGAGAGCGCACCAGCGTCGCCAGTTGTTACCAAATGTGTAACCAAATGGCCGCCATAAAGATGTACTATTTCCACCGCGAAAAATAAATAGAAATGCCAGCGCAAAAAATATGTTAAGTATGTATTTTGCATATGCTTAAGGGAAATGAGTTGCTTTGTGTGTAGATGATGGGGCTGTGGCTGGGGGAATGCAGCTGATGATAAAGTTGTTTGCTGCCTGCGAACAATGGCAGAGTTGAAATTATATAAAAATAGGGAATGCAGTCCTGGCAGTCCTTTTGATTAAATTAAAACTGAAAGGGTACAATGTTATTTTAAAATAATTGAAAGAATTAAAACAATGTCATCACTCTCAAACTTTTCCAACCATAACACAAAGTGTTCTCCATTATTTCCAAAAACTTTGCTTATCCCCACACTCACTCTCTTCACACTTTGGCCTGTTTTTGTTATGGCACCTTAATTTCTTATGCCATTTCTAGTTTATTTTGTTGGCAAACAAAATATTAATTTCAGCTGGGCCGCCTCTCCGGGCTGCATATGAAAACTCTACTCGAGAATTTACATTTCAATTATGCCCCCTGCCTTCGAAAATTATACGGAACCAAGAAGACGAGGCAGACGACATGAATCGTAGGTAAACTGGGACTAAGAGGAAAGGTACAGAGACAAATGCGGACTTGGCTGGGGTTCATCCAAGCCGACACCGGTTGCCGGTAACTGGTAAGCAGATCAAGGAGGAGTTGGAGGTTGGAGGCCGAGGAGGAAATGCCTGGATCCAGGCAGTCTGGTCGTCTGGCTGTCTGACAGTCGCAGGCTGTGTTAGCATTTTCATAACCTTGTCAGCTTGATATGCGCATAAATTTGAACCAGTGCACATTGTTTATTTAAATGACGTAGCTGCCGGTTCCCAGGCGGTTCCACCCGAAAATCCAAAGCCCAAACAACCGAAAATGGGAAAATGTGGGGGAGATCTGCTCCGGCTGAGTGAGCTGAGCGAGTTCATGAGTTCTATGGCAGGGAAATACTTCAGGCTGAAGCTAAGATGGTTTATGGGTTTATTTGGCTTGAATTTTGGGTTTTGTTTTGTGGATTTTATTTAAATTATTTCGGCAATCGGAACAAAAAAGTTATTTAATGGGAAACTTAAATAAAATACTTAAATATAATTTTCTTTGCTATTAATTCATGTATAAATCCTTTCATCTCCTGTTTTTATTAAGAAATCCATTAAAAAGTATAAATAAATCATGGTACTGCCTATCTAAATTTCTAATCTCCTATAACTTTGTCTCACTAAGACATTGGGCTCTTGTTCTTTGATTTAAAACTTGTACAATATATTCCCTCATAATCAGATTCCTACTTTCGATTTCTGTCTGCGTTCTTGTATCGCTTTTGACCCCTGGGAACTCTTAAACCCTCGCGGCATATATTACAGCACCGTTCCTACTGAAAAGTGAATGTCAAGCGAACCAAAAAAAAACCTAGAAGTCGGACAATTTATGCTAAGCAAATGCAGGCAACTTAGAAGGCATTCGGTCAATGGAAACCATTTTCCAAGAAGTCGAATGAAAGCAAAAGTCGCCAGAGAAAAAGGTTATCAGTCGCGTCACCAGAGCTCCCCTCTTTTTGTCTGTCTTTTACCTTCTGGCATCCGAATGTTTATATAGAAATATCAGGCTGATCCGTCGTCTGGGCGCAGCACGCGTCCAGCGATTTTATCAATGTCAACGCCAGTCGCCGTCTGCCTCCTGCCTCCGTTTCATAATTGCCGCAGGCGAACAGCAGCAGCAAAGTTTCAGATACAAGCTCAGATTCGGATTCAGATACTTCGGCATCAGCAACTCGAGTTGAACTCGGTTGGAACTGGGGAATTAAATACCAGACGTTGGGGCGTTAACTGCACGTGAATGCCGAGACATGCATTCAATAGATATAAAGGAGAAATGAGATATAAGAGACTGCTTTTAGCGATAAAAGATAGCGAGCAACGAAGTAAAGGTTCCCTTTTAAAAAATGAAATTTAAATAAAATATAAATTAGGTTTAGTATGTAGAAACTCCATTAATTCGGGTTTTAATACAGCAAATTTTAAGACTTTTAAAAATTTTTAACAAATTCAAAAAGAGAACTGAGCAAAGTTTTTAACGTCTTATAAACATACTAAACTCACTAAATTTAAATATATATATTAATAGATCCTTTTCGGATTAAATTAACTTTAAAACAAAAACATTTAAGCACAAAAAGTGCATTAAATTCCTAACTAAAGATACTTCCTTTTCCAAAGCAATTTAAATAAATTTCTCTCATGCAACATCTTCCTATACAAATCCCTTTAAACTCCCAAATAATAGAGTATCAAAATTCACTTGCCATTGGGGTTTTTTCACCCAACCAAGAGAAATGTAAAATAAAACAAATCGACGAGGTCTGTCCTCAAAAACGTACGCAGGATGCGGTTGGAACGAAGGTGAAGACGGCTGCCAACGGTGATGACGATGGCGATGGCGATGCCGATGATGACTCCGATGACAATCGGCCCCCAGATGCTGATGATGTAAAGAAGCGTGACAATTCAACAAATATTTAACTGAAACGAAACCCCAGGGCCAAAGAATTTGCGCAACTTTCTACGGCGAGCAGGCAGGGCCAGGGTCTCATGATTTTCACTTTTCATTTATGAGTTATTACCGACGCTGCCCCTCCAGCCGCTGTGACATCATCTTGGCCTGGAAGGGATCTGGCGGAGGGGGGCAGGGTCAAGCTACTTCGGACTTGGCCAAGTCGAAGTCAAGTGTCAGAAAAGTGAAAACTCCCTGGGCGAGTGTGTTTGTGTTTGCCGTCGTGTTTACGGCTGCCGTCTGTCGTCTGTCGTCCCGCTGTTTATTTTTCTTTTTTTGGCGATCCAATTTCAAGTGGCCCGCTGTTTATTTATTGTTGGACTGCAGCAGCTGTTGCCATAACAAAAAAAAAGAGGTCTAGAAATATATATAAGCTCGCACAATAATTGTTAACAATTGCAGGCAGAAACGGAAAGTCAACCAAAACCAAAAAAATACATTACTCATGGCAAAATGTCGCAGAATAAAGCCTCTTCTTGGTCTGCTCTCACACACATAACAGTTTGATGCTATCGTTAAATATAATTAAATCTATATGGCAGCCAATAAAAATTAATGAAGAAAATAAAAGCATTTAATTCGCACAAAAAATGTCGAGGAATGGTGACAAACTTGCGCTTCGTTTGTTAAAAATAATGTTGAAGGCGGGGAATAATAGATTAATGATTGTTTATAAGGGTACTTTTACCTATAATATGGTCTCTTATATTAAACAAAACCTAAGTCGTTTAATTTATGACATTTTCCTAATAAATATTGTCTATAATAGCTTTTCGTACTCATATTAAATAAAGTAACTTGCAGAGATATTAAAAAATAAAATAGAGAGAAAACAATTTATAAAATTCATATATTTATCTTGTAGAAATTTCCCTTTAATTATCTATTTATGCAGACATGCTTTATTTTAAAAACCACAATTATTTGCAGGATTTATTTGCAATGCAAATTCCTATCATGCAGTTTAACCCAAACTGTCTGACGAGCTCATTTATAAATTATATTTCACCCATTTATCGACACTTCAGCTATTCATTAAAGTTTGCCTCTCATTTGTTTGTTTTGTTTTTTGAAAATTCCAACTCACCGCAAAACGCCAACGGGGACGAGACAGAATCAAACAGAAGTCACTTCGAATTGCATAAATTCCACAAATAGCCTGTGTTCATGGCACGACTCTATATATAATCCAAGCCCCCCTCGCAGCTGTCGCCACAGAAATTCGAGAGAGGGGCAAATATTTTTCGGGGGGTCCCCTCCGCCGGCGACCTGACACAAATGTCAATAATTCAAACCAAAAACTGACCGCACAAGTGGCGACCCATTGCTCACTTGCTCGGCTCATTGGACTCTGCTGTTGCCTTTTGTTCTCTTACCCCTCCAGCCCCTGCTGGGGAGATTCTTAAAAAAGAAAACTTTTCTGTGAAAATTGCCTGTCACGCGTTTTACTTTCACTAAGCACAAAACTGACACGGAGAGCGGAGAACTCTCCCCAAGAAAAATTAAGACATTTAACGCTTCTTTCATTACGGCTCCAGTTTGTGTGTGTTTTTCCCCTGCCATTTGCGGTTTGAAGGCAGCCGGAAAAGTTTTTCCGGCAGGATGCGAAGGATGCTGCGAAGACCACTCGAAATGGCGTCCTGAAATTGGCTAGAAGTTTGTGACGCCTTGAGGAATCCTTCGTAAGTATTCTTTTAATTGTTTGTTAACTGTACATTAATTTTGGAACGAAGTGAGAGATTTGTAATTGAAGAATGAAGTTGTTATTTTTAATAATCAAAGTTTAGAGTTTTCAACATTATTAGCCTAAAATATTCTAGGAATCTGTGTAATTTTAATTCCAATAAAGGGAAAAAAATTGTGATTAAATTATTTAATGCTGTAAGTTTATAAATAAGCTAAACAAAAAATTCTATATATATTATTCAGCTATGGAACGCTTTTATTAAGTTTTAAACTAGCCAATAAAACACCCAGAAATATTTCATTTATGTTTAATAATTTGTAAACCTCATTTCTTTTCAACTTTCCAAAAATGTTATATATATCCTCGTCGCATCTAATCTATCATTGATTTTAAATTAATTTCTAAAAAAGAACACTTAAATAGAAGAAAATATATAAAGGGCATTCCTAAATTCGCCTCCTGCCATTTATTTAATTTTCTTTTGTATGTTTTTTGGTCAGGAAACTGGCCAAGACGACGACGATACACGATGCGTAATCGTCAGAGGCTTTTGTTGTTTGTTTTGTGGCATCGGGGGGACATCACTCTATATCCCCCGGCCCTTGGAAACACCACCCCCTTGGTGCGTGGAGATTTGATAAACTGCTTTTCGACTTTATTGCTGTTTTGGCACAAAATGCCATTTTTTTTATTTTTGGCAATGCCCAATATTTTTCATCATCTTGCCCCATCTCTCTATCTATCTACGCCTTGGCTTGTCCATTTTCCGTTCCTTGGATATTATTTTGTATTACTTTGTATTCGTTGTTGTTTTTTATTACGATTTTTATTTACTTTTATGTGTTTATTATTTGGCCTGCTTTCGGAGTTTTGTCGAGCGCAAAATTGAGACATTTTATGGGGGCATGGAGTGGAGGGCAGAGGCAGAGATTGGGTTCGTTTTGATAGGTTGTAAGTGTTGTCCACTTGGTCACAGCATTGGGAACTTCTTATCGCATTCCTTATTGGGAATTGCTTTTTAATTTGGTTTGTTCTTTGATTGTTTTTGTTTTACTTTGACTTCGAGTGAATTGTTTTCCAATTGCCGCTGCGGGAATATTAGAGGAGGCCTCTGAAAAACACGGGGAGAAGGTAACAAGTTGATTACGTTTTGATTTGTTTTGGTCAGTGTTTAAGGTGAATTTTATTAGGTGATATTATACTTAACTTTCTTACTACTTAGGGATTTGAATACTTAAAAGAAATTGTTATTAACACTACAAAATAAGTGGCTCTCAAAAAGTGATTAATATCCAAGCTTGCTTCTTGTCTGTTATTTATAAAAATAAGTTAACAAAATGGTAATATTCTGTATATTTCCTATCAGCATTCGTTCAATCATTGCAATAAAATTATTTTCTTATTTTAAATACTTTCTTTGGAATATCTGAACTAGCAAAGTTTTATCTAAATTGACCAACTTTCTTGCTTTATTTACAAGCACATTTTTCCAATGAAAATAGCCGCCTAAAATGCTGAAGAAAATAATATAAAAATCCGTTGAATCTTGCCAAACTTTGCCAACTGAAATCGACTGAAATTAACGCCTGCTCGTACCAGAGTTTTCACCCTTAACCCCAGACTTTGCAGCCCAAAACCAGCGCTCTCTATGCACACATGAATTCCGCCACGGCTGCATCTAATTATGCGAATTCATTTAAGCGCACAATTTTGTAATTTTTGTTTTTCCCTTTTTTTTCGCTTGGAAATTAGGTCAGATTTAACATATTCATTAGAACTTGAGCGGCGGCGGTGGCAGTGGCAGAAGCTGCGTCGGGTTACATAAGTAAATATGTGGGGGCTGCAAAACTCAAAGGAAGCGAGCAGAAACTTTCAAGCGTTTTTAATGGTGATTACAAGTGCACACACACACACGCGAATGGCGAAAAAAAAGAGAATAAAAAAGAGCTAAATTATTAGAAAATTGCATTCTACGGCAGCAACAACGACGGCCTCGTTTTGGCTTTGCTTTTGCCCTCACGATAAGCAGTCGCTGCAAGAGCAAAGAAAAATTAATGGCATGGGAAGGGAAATACGGGGGTTAAAGGCGTGAAAAGCAGAGGCCGGCGACTAGAATACCCTTATCTTTGAAGGGCATGACTCTTAATTGGTAAGAGATTGGTCTAAATTTGGTTGAAACCATTAAAATATATTTATTAACTTAAAATCATTCAGAAACCAAACAAATTTTAATCAAACAAATAAAATTTTAATATGAAATAGTATTGGAAATATTCAAATTATATAAAGGAAACCCTATAATTATTATTTTTTATTGTAGATAATATTTTCACAATTGTACGGTTTCAAATTCAATTTATTTATATTTTTGGCAATAGATTCTCCAATCTTGGACTTCTAAAAAGCGATCGGTATATTTTTGCTAAGCTTAATAAATTTGTTTAAATTATTTCTAACATCTTAACTGTTTAAAAAATTTGTATAAAATATTTTTTTTCCTTTTTTGGTAAATGATTTTCAATTGATACTATTTTTTCCTAAGTCCCCTGTAAATAAGAGCATTCCCTTCTCGCTGTGACCCAGTCACGAAAATTCCCCTCGTTCTTGAAGGAATTTCAAAAAACTGATAAGACCGAGCCACGCCACACCAGCAACATCTACAGCAGCAACAGCAACAGCAGCAGCAACATCCACGGATACAGCAGCAACATCGGTGGTGGTGGCGTCGAATGTCTCAATGCGATGAAGAGACTCAACTGCTCGGCACTCGGCACTCGAGCACGCATATGTACGTTCAATGGGGCGTGGCCCCAGCCATCGAGCTGCTCTTCTATCCGCCGATGTCTTCGTGTCCGTCTGAGTTTCAGTTTCAGTTTCAGTTTCAGCTTGAGTTCCAGTTTCACATACTATTTGCTGCTGGCGACCGTATCGCTTCTTCAGATTCAGCCCCTGCCCCTAAATCTAAATCTTCTTTGAAAGCTTCTTTTTTCGTATGCTGATGCTTTGTTCCATTGCCGATGATCTGATTGTACAGTGGGACATATTAATATAAGAAATATATTTTATTAATAGTTACATAAGGTATAACTACAATATTTAATGGGAAAAATAATTTAAAGTAACTTAACTACAATATTTGATGGGAAACAAAAAATCTTAATTAATATTAGCAGAAAATTTTACAGAAGAATAAATACTTATATTTATTCCAAAGCTGTTTATACATTTTCTTCTCTGATGAGTCGCAAATTTCACTAAGCAAAGCTTGACTGTACTGCTTCCTCTGTTACGAGCTGCTTCGGCTTCCTCAATTACAAAAGCACGCAAGTCGCCATCATTTAATGGAATTAGTACAATGACAATTGTGGCCAAAGACCAAGGAGATGTTAAAGAAGACGACTTAGCTCTCAGCTCAACTCAACTCGACACGAAAACGGCACGACATGGCAGCAATAGAAATAAATTGAATAAATTCGGAGCGAAGGCAGCAGTCGCAGCAGCTGAAGAACCAAAATGAAAGAAAAGAAGGGGCGAGGTCACTGTTCACTGATAATTTTCGGCAGATAGGCAATTGCTATGGAATGGAGATCATCAGCTACCCAGCTACAGCTACAACATGTTAGGTTTAACAATAACAGAAGATCACGGGAAGAAAATGTACTTTACATATTGGGAATTAATATTAAAATGATTGGAGAATTTAGGGGAATATTTTTGGTAATATTTTAAGCTAAACCTTATAATTAACCTTACAGTTTAAGAGAGTTTATTTCCCCTTATTTTCCCTTAAGATATGACACTCATTTAGACTTCAGTAATTTTTCCGCGTGCTGCAAATATCTTCTACGATTTTTAAGGAACTAATATTGCCAATAACTTTTCTTTGGGTTTGCTAAAATATAATTTAAATTAATAAATACTTTTCTTTCAAAACTTTTGGCGAGTTACAATCACAAACCTTCCGCAAACCTTCCATATTTGACAATTTTAACCCTTAAAAAAACCTTTTTAAGTCGCAGTGCATCAGAAACAGAAGCCACCGGCAACCGGGCCCATCCCCAATTTCCCATCCATTCATTTCAGTCAGCTGCAGAACAACAAAGACCCGTGTCGATGACAATTAGCGATTGGATGGGTTGGCATCGAACCGCCGAGCCGCGTGTGGAATGGGCGGATGATGTTCGCTTCTGGCCCCAAACATTTTCTGGCTGTTGGCGCACCTTTAGCCAACTGGTAGCCGGAATATGTAGAGCATGGAGCGTTTGTGTTGCGCCATAAATTAAATTTAACACCCATCCAAAGCAAACAAAGACAGAAAAGATCCGGCGAGATCGGTTGCCAGCGATAGATATATGCCATCCAAACTCATTTCTAATGGCAAGTGAAACAATGCGAAAAAATTACACGCTTCAATGGGCTGTCAAACAATTTATCAAGCTCGATTTCGAATCCGCATCCGCGGTAAGTGAGCTGAGTTTTTGGCGAGCCTTAAATTTAAAGCCAACTGAATTTTAATTCCAACTAAAATCGATGGCGTCTTTTGGTGAAGAACAGTGGTCCCCAGGGTGTGATTTTAAATGGTATCGTTTCTGGCATCGTTTGGCATCCACAAATTTTAAAGCAGGCAAAATAAATAATATAAAATAATATAAAATATATAATATAAAAAGCATATTGGGCCATCAAGAGAATTGATAGAAATATAAAGGAAATATATTTTTATAGAATTATTTTAGGTCTTAATTACCGTATAATATTGTATCAAAACCAATTCTTATTCAAGTCACATAATCACTTAATAAATTATATGGCTTGGTACTCCAGATAAGGCATGATAATAAAACGATTTAAACAATTTATAAATTTTTTCAAACTAAGACCTGAGCAAGTCTTCTTAAGAGCCTAGAAACCTCATCTACTTTCCACCGGAAATTCCCCATTTAACTGATGTAACTTTGTGCCTTATCATAGAGCATAAAAATCCCCTCAAACTCAAACTCAACTCTCAACTCCATATAAATATATTTGTTTACAGATAGCATCGCCGTCGTGGTCATCGTCATCGGTAATGTATCGCTTCGAGGTTTGAATGACGCGTATCATTGGCAATTAAATTAAAATATACACAGTCATAAATACGAATAAATAAAGCTGGACGCCGAAGCCAGTCCAGACAAACACATGCAGTCGGACACACAAACTTTTTTATGGTATTTTTTTTTTTTTTGCAATGTCAAGCTACAGATACAAATGTATCTGTATCTATGGGCGAGCGAGCGAGCGAGCGGAGAGCGACTGCAGTCGTCAGTGCTAGTGATTTTTCGCCAGTGACATTTTAATTGCTGTTATGTTTTATTGATATACAAAAACTACTAAAGCTAATTGTTTTATTGTTAAATGCGCTTTATTTGCTCTCTGAGTGGCAGCTTAATAATCAGCTTTAAATATCGTACAATTAGCGCTATTATGGGAAGTTTGTACTTATATCTACTGCCCCTCGAATCTTTCGAATTGATGGATTGCAGCCAAGTCCCGAGTTGACATCGCAATGTTTCCATGGCGTTAATTGCGATGGGGGAAGTGAATTTATTTATTGTTTAAATGCTTTATTCTGTTCTTGAGGGCTCAGTGATAGAGCATGAATATTATCAATGGGAAGTTCTAATTTTGCATAAATTAGCTACGCAAATATGGAAATAAATAAATATAAATGCAATATTCCAATGCAATATTCCAACCGGAAATCAACATATACCATTTAATTAGAGTGCCTACACCTCTACCTAAATTATTTATCCTACCCTGGCTCACATTCCCTGGCATTAATCAAATATAAAAGTTCCCCCTGAGCTTCTATTTTTTGTTTGTTCCATCACAATCCTGGCCATTCAATTGCGTAATTTCATTAGCTCTTCGTACTCGTAACACAAATTTTGTTTGCATTATTTGCCGCTGCTGCTTCTGTCAGCTCCATTGTTCTGCCTCTGGAAAAAAACACTTGAACTGCCAACTGGTGACTGTATTCCTCTTTTTATTTCCCTTATTTTTTTTCTTCTTGTATTCCACTTTTGTCACTGCCGCCTCCAACTATTGAAAGTTCGCATGTGTAATTGCTGGAACTCGGAGCCAAAGGAACGTGCACAACAAGAGCTCTGGGATGGATCATCATCATCATCGTCATCTATATCGTCATCGACTCCAATGGTTCAAATGACATTTCCGCACCTGCCGCCCCCTGAAGCGGCAATGCCCCCCGTCCATGTCATTCATCACAGCCGGCAGCTATAAAATAGCCCCTGTGCCTTGTCTATATCTCGGAAATGCCCTTTAAAGGGTGGGTAATATGGGCGTCAGACGTAATTGGATAATTAAGATTGGGTTTCAGAAAAATTTATATGAAATCTGGAGTAAAGGGAGGTATTTTCTAGTAATATTTCGGAGGAAATAAAGTTCATTAAAAAACAATAAATAAATGAACCCTTTTTGGATCTTAGGTATACGTGAACAATGGGGATTGAGTTCTATAGGATTTATATAAATTCTAAACTAAGAGGAGGTATTTTCTAGGTATTTTCCACGAAAAATAAAAGACTTTTATGTCTTTATAACACAATGAATAAATCAATATTTTGGCTATAAAAACATGAAAAAATCTACAAACTAGTAAGAGTTAAAATAATGTTTTCTTGGCAAAACTTTAGCAAATTCCTAAACTCTTGATTACATAGGGAGAGTTTTAGGGAGATCTGACCCAATAAAGAGTATCTAAATTAGCAGGAAGAAAAATAAATTAGATTCGTCCCTTCTTGTAATTTTTCTTCGTTGTCCGTCTTTGCTGTCCGTCCGTCCGTCCGCCTGTCCGCTTGTCTCTCCGTCCGTCTCTTTTGCGTCTGAAGTGCGTGCTTGAGTTTTGCCTTTGCCTTTTTCTCTTCTTGTTCTTCTGCTATTGCCTTATTTTTTATTCTTTTTTCTTTTTGGTGTCTTGCGTTTGCATTGCGTTCTTTTCATTTGCCTCTTGTGCAATCCCCACACACACAGCCACACACAGCAATTTCTATGGCACTTGTCCATGCCGCCACTTGTCTTCCACTTTATGTGGTCGCCGTTGGCGGTAACTAACCAAACCGAACCGAAAACCACACCAAATCCGCACCAGAACCACGGACCACCGGACTGCGCCACCAACACCACCGCCCTCTCATCAAAAAAATAAAAAAAGAAACCCAAGACAGACACTTCAATTGATTATTGGCGCTGGCTTTTTGTTGTTACTGCTGCTGCTGCTGATTCTTATTTTTTTTCGCAGCACAATGATTTACATTTTGGGTTGGATACCCTGGAAAGTATGGGTATACCCTTGCATATACCTCTTCAAGAACTAGCTTCAAGAAGTAGATGTTTTCGTAACCCAAAAATTAGCGAATTTAAGGCCTTCTTGGGAGCTTCTTATTGCCAAAAATATAGTGATAGCCAAAAGCCGTATATCCTTCGATTCGCCATTAAGATCCTAAATATTTACAACCAAAAATTAAAAAAATATAAAAATCTTTGCTTGTTTTTAAAACATATTTTCTTTAATTTCATAAATATAACTAAAAACCAAGTAAGCCACAACATAAATATTACCTTTAAATAAAAATACAAAGTGACTTTTAATAGGAAGAAAGCTTCAGCTCAGAAGTTAGCTCATGTTATCGTACATTAATTTTCTTGAAAGTCTCTGTAGATCCCCTTGGAATTAAACAATTGTTCAAATAACCCGTCTTAAATAATCTTCAGTTGGTTCAATAGACAGATTTCAGCCCAAGAGCCTATAAACTGTGTCTCTTTAATGGTTTATTGTACCACTAATAAGAAATTCAAATTAACTGATTCTATTAAATAGTTTTTGAAAGGTAGTTTTGCATACTTAGTTGCATTTAACGAGGGATTATAAATATTGCAGGCAATTAATCAAAGATTTAATTAGCAAACAAGAAAATACATTCTACCCTTCCCATCTTAAGCATTTTTTGCTGAATTTACAGAGTTCTAAGACCATATAAAGTATCTAACAGTCGACCCTCGACCCTTCCCTGCTTTGAAATATGCAAAATGCTAATCAATAAGTATCATCCAGTGCCACCTCAAGTATAGAGATTTTCTTTGGTGGTTCTTCTTTCGCCTTTTGTATTATTGTGTACTTTTGTGTATTTCTTTTCTGTGGCCTGTGAGAGAGCCCCCTCATTAACCATACTGGCCCCCCGAGCCACTCCGGGGGACTCAGGTTTACGAGCAGTCCCAGATTGAACAAGATACAGAAGGGAGTCCGGAATCCGGACTCCCTTCTGTATCTTGTTCAATCTGGGACTGCTCGTAAACCTGAGTCCCCCGATTCCTGTCTTTTGTTGTCATTTGCACTTTTGATTTCATTTGAAGTCCGAATACGAATCGCAGACATTTCGCTGTCTGCCTGCCGTTCCTTTGTTGAGTGCTCAACGCTTTTTTGTTTGACTTGTCGCTTCTTTCGTTTCGTTATGCTTCGGTTTTTTTTGCTTCGTTTTTTGTCTCTTTTATTATAATTTTTTGGCATACAAATTAAGTTGCATTCTTTCGGCTGTCGCGTCGCTTATATATACTACATTTATTTCTTGATTTTTTCGTGTGTTTTGTCATAAGTCAGAAAAAAGCCGGAGCAGAGAGGGGGTGGCATCTAATAAGCTCTGTACCTTTTGTGGTAAGCCCACACAATGATGAGTTGAGACGCTGATGTTGTTGATGTTAATGCTGATGATGATGATGATGATCAGCGAGCCATAATCGCAGCGACTTGCGACTATTCAAAGCACGTCAAAAACCGCAGATAGATTAATTACGGAACGGAACGGACTTGGACGACGATGGAGGTTTTTTCGCTGCCTTTCCTGTGCTTGCCATGAAGTGCATTTCATTTATTCTATAAATTATCGCCACGAATTGTTCATGTGAAACGCGCGAGAGT
Source organism: Drosophila auraria (assembly GCA_008042615.1). NCBI lineage: Eukaryota > Metazoa > Arthropoda > Insecta > Diptera > Drosophilidae > Drosophila > Drosophila auraria. Next base: position 63,299 of record VNJW01002068.1, on the reverse strand, counting down.
TGAGTTTTTCCAACAGCCATCAGTGCCAGAGTCATCCCTCGCCACGACCAGCAATTTAACCAGAGATCCGCCATGGGGATGTTTATGAAGCGAAATATAGCGCCATTCTGATATGATTAAAACGATATAATGTTATCGAAATATATTACAGAAAGAAATATATCGATTACAGGTATCTATCTATTAATAAATAATACAATATATTATTTATTTAGACTTTATATGATTAAAACGATATAATGTTATCGAAATATATTACAGAAAGATATATATCGATTACAGGTATCTATCTATTAATAAATAATACAATATATTATTTATTTAGACTTTATTTAAATAGAATTGGTTATGTGAAGAAGGTCTGATAATGTTTAAAGAATTTATTTCGCAATTCTGCGTATACTGATTTCCACAGTTGTTATCGATAATATATCGACTTAGCGACATTGTTTGTCTCTCCCACAAATTTATTTTTCCTTTAATGACATGCAGTTTTCAGAAAAGCAAATTAAACTTGATTTCTATATCGATTTAAACATTCGTTATCGATAATATATTGATATTACGAGATTTTTTGCCACTACTATCAAATGTTTCATTTGAAATCATGCAGCTGTAATAAAAGCGAAGTAAATATGATTTTTAAATCGATTTCAATATTCGTTATCGATGATATATTGATACATCGACATTTTCTGTCATTTCCATCGAATTTCTAATTCCTACAAAGACATGTAGTTAATCGTACATCAATTTCCTAATTCGTTATCGATAATACATTAATATATCGAATTTGCTTGCCATCCCTAGGCTCGCCATCTTTTCGCTTCCGCCGTTTGCCTCGTGCATCTTAATTACTGGTTTTTTTTTCCCTCGCTCCCCTGCTGAAAATTTCCACAACGAAACGAACGAAATTCAATGAAAAATACTTATTCAAATAGCAGCCAACTATTGAGGCTGCAAAGCCGGCGGTAGCAGATACTTTTCCCTATCTGTATTCGTATCTCTGCCGGCCGGGGTGTGTGTATAGTAGTGGAGAGTATCTGTGTTTGGTTTCGTCGAACGCTTCGCTGGCTGCTTTGCACTTGAGATTCTTATCGCAGCGGCGTTGGTGGGTTGGGGCCTCACCGTTGATTTCCAGATCTTTACAATGCACATTCTCAGTGTAGCGCCCCATCGCCCCGCTCTTCATCCGAGAAATGTAGCTCTTAGGTAATTCTTTGGCTTTCTGGTTTTTCCGAGGAGGACACGCCCACTAATAATTCCGGTTACATAAATTGTCTAGAAAGTGACATTTGTCCAAGACGAAGAATGAACTGGGAGAGTCGGTACTTCAGGTACCCTTGAAAGATATAGTTTTCAAGGGGTAGGTCGTAAAATAAATAAACAAATTAAATAACAATGTTTGAGATTGTTATATAGGTATAGTTTTCTCTTATATAGTGCTTCGGAGATATCTTAAGGCCTGACCAACCCAAAATGGCCCCATCTAGGGTAGTAAAAAAAGAGAGAGGAGGCTGAGAGAGATGTCCAACTTAGTTGGGCACTGAAGTGCTCTGTGCTTATGTCTCATTAGAGATACTTTGCCGGCGAATCATCGCCGTTGTCGTGGCTGCTTTGCTTCTACTTTCTGCGTTCTGATGGTGCTGAGGCTGGCCGGTGCCTCTGCTACTTCTGTCGTCTTCTGGGGCCTGACCTCGCTGTGGCTTGGCTTTATAAAAAGACACAGATTAGTAATGCTCTCGAGTGTGTGTGGACGCATTCCCATTCCCATTCGCGAGTGCCAGTGTAATGTGTGTGTAAGTAGCAGCACAAAGTGTCAGCTTTGCAGGCAGATTTCAGCATAAGAAAGCTCTCTGCCAAGAGGGAAAATGAGGGAAAAGCCAACGTTAAATTAGTGGCAATTGTGCGCGACATGTGGAGAGTGCCTTAACCTCACCCTCGGCAGCCCTCTTAAATCTCTTCTTGTCCCGTAACTATTTATTTAGTCGACTTTCGCAGTCCGCAGATACACATGTATCTGCTGGATACGAAATGGCCAGCGATTTGTTGCAACTCTGCTTAAGAATATCGCAGATTTGGCAACTCTATGAATGGCTCTGGTTGGTCATTGATGAAGGCACTCCTCGCTGGCCATAAATTACCCAAGGGTTAGGGTTTCGCTTCACTTCGTGTGCAGGAACTCAAAATAGTTTCAACAGGAAATTTATGTAGCTCTTAACCGATCCTAATCTTGGCCATTGACGGGGCTTTAAGCTGGAATTGAAAAGAGCTTGGCCTTTTTTTTATGTTACGTTTAATATAATGGGATATTTTGTGAGTTTTTGGAAAGAGGAATGCTAGCCATAATTTTATTATATATTTATTATGTCCAGACTAGACTTACCTAACTAGAACCTGTCTTTGGAATTTTTTAAGTTAAATATGAGACTATTAAGGCTTAAAGTAAAAAACAGAAACTAAAATATGTATATGAACCTTCGTTTTAATATAAAATCCGAAACATAAGACTTGCAACAACCTGGAAAAACAATAGAATATATTTCTGAATATTTTAATATTGTTCCTTCTTTAATTTATTCATTCTCACATCTGTATACTAACTAGTTAAGCACATGCACTACCTGTTACTTGTCTTATTAAGTCCAACAGGTTCTCTTTAAGAAAACTAGATAAGCTATGGTCTTAACCGATCGTAACTGAACTTAACCCTATGCAAACACTGCCTGTCTAGGGTTGATTGGCCTGCTCCGGCAGGCCTCTCCGCTTATCATTCCACTCGCCTTTCTCGTGATGGTCGGCCGGATTTATTATCGGCCCTTTAGAGCCCAGAAAGCCACTTCTACCACCGGCTTCTTGTGGCTTTCTGCGGCTGCGGGGCTATCTCAACATTTATTTGGTGGCCGGGATTTGCCGCTAATTTCGCTTATCGCTTGACGTGAGCACAGATACACAAGGTAAATAATCACTTAAATGTTTTCGAGGCATTTCGTCTTCTACGCTGGGTCTGGGATCGTAGCAAAAATGAAGAATAAATTCTATATTTCCTCGCAAAAACCAAAGTGACCCAAAAAAAAGAGCGGCGGGAAAATAAAGGAAAATCCCAAGGCAGACAGATTAAACAAACATTGGGCCGACAGCAGTCGAGCTGAGTCAGTCAGCGCCTTGAAGTGGCCAGTGCTTTGCCCCATCCCTGTCCCGCTTCTATTTCTGTGGTCACCAGCGGACGAACTGCATAAATTTTGTGCTCTGCCTCTGCCTCTGTGCTGTGCTTTTCGGGCTCTGTAAATCTCGAGGCAAATCGGAATGTTCGCTCTGCGTGTGCAATTTGTGCCAAAGTTCTTGTTTAAAGACCGCGCCGAGAAGGAGGCCAAACTAATAAAGATGAAATGGAAATACATTGAGAGAAACGAGAACACAGACGAACTATAGTACTCTACGCGCGATCACCAGACCAGACCAGACCAAAGGCGGTGCGGTTCAAGGCTGCCTGCCGCTTATAGGAAAATGTGGGAAAAATATGCCTGGCCTGGTCTTGGAATGAGAATTAAGCGAGAGTGGAAAGGGAAATGACATTAAATGGAAAAGAAAATACTGAAAGTGATATAATGATAAAAGAAATGAGGTATATTAGTTAATCATTATTACTCGATTTAATTAAAAAGGTTTAAGTGTCTCTTAGATGTTGTAAGTATTTATTATACATTTTTATTAGCTTAGAAATTGTTTACACACTTTTCCAAAACTTTCCACACCTTATTCCCTTTTAAACAAATAATTATAATCCCTTTCGAAAACACCTGAAAACCTTAGGGCTTAAATCCCTGTAAAGATTTCGAGAATTGACAATTTCTAAGCCTCATAAGCCCCATCTTTGATCCGTGGATCATTTAGGGCTTCCGCCTCAATTAATCTCGCTGAGCTGGTTTCCAGGGCCCGAATTTAATTCTGAAGGCAAATCCCCTTTAAAGCGTGTAGCCACAGCAGCAGCAACAACATGTTGCACGACCTATTCCTCCCGCCATTCTGCCCTGCGGCGGTGGCAACCATTTTGTCACGAGTCCTGCCGCAAAGCCCTACTAAAGAGGAACAGGCTGCCACTTTCAGGTTCTGCCGCCCGCAAATAAAAACATTAAATGCTTTGTTGGCCATGACTTCCCTTCCATCCCCCCATCCTTAGCCTCATCCTCGTCCTCATCCACCCGCCGCGGCAACGTGTTGGCCATTCATTCAGTCATTAAGTGGCAGCTGACGCCGCAGGGGTTGGCCTGGCCACCGCCGTGCCTGAGGGGGGGATACCGCTCCCACAATTTGTGGCCAGCTAAATAATTTTTATTACGATTCGGTTTTGGCTTAATGCTGTTTTTAGTGAATTTATTATTAATTTTCTCGTGTGGCTGTTGGGCTTTGGTTAGGCGGCAGCTGCGACTCTATTACTATTTTGGGATAGTTTTTACGTACTTTATAGATTTTTTTGAATATGTAAGAACTAAGAAACAGCCTTTTACAATTTCCAAAGTAACAGCTAAATGTTGGGTACTTTTTTTGTTTTGGAAATGCCATTAAAAACATTTTCACTGTGTACTTTACCTTGATTAGTCGACGACTAAATCGCAGATAAAATAAATCCAATGTTGCGGAACCGACTGCGTGCGATTGAACCTTTCAGTAGGTCTCCGTGTAAAGTTTGGCACTTCTTGAAAAAAGCGCTCTAAAGAAGACCCGACAAATTAACCTTGAAATGTGAATAACATTTCGTCGAAGACTCGTGGCGCATTTTAATTGAATTTAATTAACATTTTACTACGCTCGATACTTTGGATATGGGAAAAGCGACAACGAAACTGACAAAAAAAAAAAATAAAAAACGAGACAAACTGGCGGACAAGCGGACAAGCAATTGGCGGACAAGCCAAGTTGACAATGAAGCTGGCGACGCATGCGCAGACTAATTGTCGCTGCTCAGGGGGATCGAGGGGCTCTGGGGAGGGCGGCTGCCCCTGAAGGCGGCCAATAAAAAATATAAAAAAAAACAGAAACAACTACACAGGCAATGTGACCCAGACAACAGCAAGAACAACAAACACACAGTGGGAAACATTCGCAGTTGTGGGTGGTTTTCGCCGCTTTTGCGGGGAGGCGGGAATGACTTAAACACTGAGACATTGCACTTGAAACTCAAGACAATGGAAAATTTGTAATGATGGATGTTGTCGGTGATTAGATTTCAAGGTTAGACGAGGAGGAGGAGGGAGCAAAAGCGCAGAATGCCAGCCGGCGGATGTAAGTGGAAAATTTAAATAATCTTTGAAAGGCTAAGCAAACGAGGAAGAGAAAAAATGCCAGGGAAAAAGGTTTCTAGCTTATTTATTTATATTTAAACTCTGGAATTATAATACTTGAAATATATAGAAGGAAAATACTTTTTAAAATTTACGGGAAATACTTTAAACCAGATTTTGTTTAATAGTTGTGTGAAAGAAAGCTTCCTGACTTGAAATATAAACTTAAAAAATGTATAGACAGAAAATACTATTTAAAATTTATAATAAACCAGATTTTGATTAACATTTTTGTGAAACAAAGCGAAAGTGAAACAAAAAGATTTTTTAAATTTGTATAACCAGGAATTGAGTTATATTTAAAAGTAAATGGGTTATTAACATATTTATGTAGGAAGTCCTATACAAATTAAAAAAAATTTATTGTTAAACTTATTTTCTATCAAATATAAAAGTACAGAAAACTGTTTGCAAATAATATTTAAAAACAAGCCCTTATGTCTTCATTTTTTTAATGGTAACCTTTAATATATTATTTAAAAACACTTTTATTCTACAATTAATTTCCTTGACTTTCCCCTAAAAGGCTTTTACAGAAAATAAAGACTCCTCTTTCAACTTAATACTTATCTCCAAATGGAGTTGCCGCTGCTGCAGCTCTTGTCTTTTATTAAATCTCCGCTTACCGTCAGCTTTGCTGCAGTCTACAAAATGCAGCAGGAATTGTTTGTGTTAAGCATTGAATGTCCGAGCCAAAAACGAAACTCAAGTAGACAGCTTCAGGTACAATGGCTGGCAGCCAAAGATCCAGATAGAAGAGAAGTCACCCATCGCTCCGGGGGGAAAGGTGTCGGGTTTGTTGGGTCTTTTGTGTTTGTGTCTCGTATTTAAAGCTTAGCTTCGCTCATCAACCACCCCCTTGGACAAGCAACCCTCTGGGTGGACGCTTCTCATCTGTCAACGGGAATCCAGAACGAGCTGTGTGTGTGCATTAAATGTCAATAACCATAACTTAATTCATTTGGACTTTCATTTGGTTTTCGGCTTGGGCTTGGGTTCTCTCTGCCTCTGGATTTGTGTGTCTTCTTCTGCTTGCTGGCATTGGTTTGTCTTTCACATCGTTCATTGTCATTGTTTGCTTTTGAAACAAAGGTCAACTGACACCGCCACCGCCCCGATAGGGAGCTCGAGGTATCGGGGCTCTGAAATCGAATAGGTCTGGCCAGTGGCCAATGGCCATTGGCCGCTGCAAAAATATTGACTCAACATCTGCTGCATTTTTGCGGGGGGACAGGGGGAGAGGCAAAGACGCATTATAAATCACAATGATGACCTGGCTCGAGCTCGGGCTCGGTGGCCCCAATATTGGTTTAGGTCGTCCGGGAAAACAGTTTAAGCTAATTGTCAATTGTGTGGATTACAGGAAGGAAGTTTTCAAGGGGAAGACAAGGGTTGAATTGAAAAAATTGCAGCTTATAAGGAAAAGTGTATAGGAAATATTGATTATTATTTAAACTAAGTTGCTTGTAAATTTAAATATGTTGTGAAAGGCTTAGAAACTCTTTATCACTTATTTAAATCACTAAAATAATTTTCCTATGAGCTGAATAAATTTCTGCCGCTCTATTTTGTATCTAAATATTACTTTAACTTTTTACTAAAGCGAAAATTAATGTTTTACCTCATCTATGATATTTTTACTTTATGATTATTTTTATGATATTTTTACTTTGAATTCCTATTATTATCTTGCCCTAAAGTCACACCTTTCCTCTTTAAATTTCAAAATGAAAATTAAACATTTCCTTCCTAAGCAAACACCCATCTTTAAGGTCATAAAATGCTTCTGAGCTCGCGTTTTATTACCCTCTAACCCTCTGCTCAGCCATCAAATTTTCGCAGAGTCCCGGGAACTTGCCACTCGCCAACCCCAAAGTACGGGCAGCCCCTTGGCCATCAGGTAAATGGAAATGGAATACGTCTCGCATTGAAATTCTTTGGGGATTTTGGGGCATCAGCTCTCGGGTCTGAAACTATCTCTCAGACCAATAAAAACGAGACCATGTACGGTCCACAAAAAAATGAAATACCACAGGTGACTGACGCATGCCCCACACACCACACACACACACCATTCTGATGCATTCAGCCATAATTTACATATTTTTTAGCCAGCGAAAAGTGGAAATAAGAAGGAGCAAAAAGAGCTTGTGGCCGATAACAAAAAGAGCAGTGAGCAAGCCAAAAGTAAACAGAAGTTTTTATATTTTTATTTTATTTTTTCGAGAGGGGAAGGGATGCAACGTTTTTTCTGGGTCCCAGGAAGGTTTGGTTGAAATTGAAAACGGCGTTGATTATAATGTCAATACTCATAAAAACAACAGAATTACTCGAACAACAAAAAGTGGTTCGCTAAAAAATGTATAACTCTAAACTTGTGACACACAGCCAGAGATATTATATTGGGTCCGTTTCTCCTCCTGGGTGCGGTCCAAACCCCTTTTATTATTGTGTGTGCCGGGGCATTTATTTATTTTGCGGTCAGTATTTGTGTATTTCTGTTTTATTGGCATGTCTCTTTGGGGCTAAAAAATCAAAATGTATGTTTCATGTTCTCCATTGGCTCATTGGCACTTTCATGGGCGAAAAGGTGAGGGTATGTCTCTGAGCTCTGACGATTAACTTGTTGAGCTAATGGGCCTTTGGCTCATGCGGTAATGGCTGTGAATTAATTTAATTTAACCCAATATTATTCCATTTTAATTGTAGTTTGGACTTTTTAAAAATAATTGGCATTTAAATTTTTATATATAAAATAGAAAAAGGAAATAGTAAAGTATTTTAAAGTTGTTGGATAATATTTAAATGGAAATAAAATAATCTGACAATAAAATCCGCCCTATTCTTATCTTTAGTTAATAAAATTATTATTTAATTAAATAATATGTTTTCCTATAAAAATGATCAATTTTCCTTGAAAATATCATGTATTAAATATTATTTTCGTTGAGAAAAAAAATAGTACCTTTCTTGTCTTAAGCTTATGTTTAATTTAAAAAGCCTTATTGACTTATCAAAATATTTTAAATATTCTAAATTATTGCAAATATCATATATAAACGCTTTCTATTATTTTTAATCAATTTTTAAGCTTGGGAATTTCATGAATTTAATTTGTATTAACTTAATTTCCATTAATATTCTCCTTTTCAAAGAGTATAGCAAACATCGTGTTGTGTCTAACACAATTGATATCTTGTTGCTGGATTGTCCTTTGGCTACCTGCCTGATTCCGCCGGCCGGAGGGGGATTGCTCTCGGTCGCCATCGCTTCGATGTCACCCCTCGACTTTAATGCGCTTTGGCATGCTTTTAGGCAATAATTCATGGATTAACGCCATTTGGCTTAAGCTCATTTCTTTGGCTCTGCTTTTAGCGCAGAGTTTTTGATATTTGGAGAAGCCTCGCCCTCGGCTTCATCTTCACCTTTTTCGGTGGTGCCATCGGGATTCGCATTCCTCGGACGTGACTAATAAACTTTTGTGTCCCGGACCTCTAATGATCTTGCTCAATTTTTGGCCAGAAACTCGAAAATCGTGTGTAGCGATTTGTTGACCACAACAAATTGCATTCGCCGGCAGGCTCATAAATAACTTTTGCAAATGTCCCGGGAATCCTATATCCTACGTATATACATATGTATTTGTGTGTCCTTGTACCTGGTACCTGACTGAGTGACTGACTCCCAGGACTGACTGAGAGCACGTGCTAAGAGCAGGGATATCCATTAATCAATTCTGGAGTCCAGGGGCGGATTGGCCGCCTTGATTTATGCTAAGGAATATTATTTTTGATTTTTTTTATGTATCTTTTAGAATATATTCGAATGCACTGTGCCTGGCTGGCTGATAGTGGCCAACATCTTGTATCGCCCTTTTTAGAATGAAACTCAATCGTTATGGAGAGCATCCTTAGCCTTGTCCCTTATTTCTCTCAACTTCCTTCAGCCATTTCTATTCCCAGGCGTCGAAACATTTTGCGCTTGCTTTGTTTCTGCCAAGGCATGCAAAATTTTTGAATGGGGATGAAAAGCCGAAGGATACAAGGGGTTGAAGGACCAAGAGATGGTCCAAACGGATGTAAAAGCAGCAGCAGCAACGAAGGACGAAGCTTTAAACAATGTTGCCAATTTAAGTAGCTTTTTATTTTAGTATAGAAAATATTTTAAATTTTTTCCCATTCCCTAGAAAATTAAACGGGTAAAAACAAAGTAAACTCTATTTAAATTCCACTATAACCCATAATAGTAAGGACCGGAACTAACCTGATGGCTCACCGGAGATCCGTAGGAGAGTTTTCTTTTGAAAAATGTGCGTATAAAATATCTTTACAAACTTATAAATGCCAGGAAAGTCAAGGCAAGCGCAGCGGGATAGCTCCGTGGAAAAAGGAAAACTCATTGAGCAGCAGCTGGCCATCATTGTTCGGGGAAATGGTAAATGCCGGCTTGGAGCGGAGCGCAGCACTGGGGATATCTTGTGGGTGACTGACTGACGTTCTCCCAAGTGGAAGGCGCCCCCAACTTGCATAACTTCATCTGCTTCTTTCCGCCAGCTTCCGTTGCGTGAATTTCCGGCCATGGCATCTCCATTGTTTCCGCTTTTCTGCTGCTGCTGCTGCGTCCTCGACTCGGCTGCCACTTTCCATTTAGCTGAAAGTTGATTCGCATCCAGGGCATTTAATAAGCGCTTATTGTCCCATAAGCCCCATTGTTGGACGACCATAGTTATTTGTGTTGTTCGGTTAATACTTTCAGCGACTTTAATGGCCAGGAAAGAACAATAAGCCCGAGGCAAGTGGCAAACTTTTGGCCAGCAAGAGCAACGGGATTTGAAGCTCAATTAGAAGTGATCACTTTTGGAGTTTGCTTGGATTTGGAGGAATACATTTATTACAATAAAAGTCTGGTAATGCTTAAAATTAAGAAGAAAACCATTAATTCGAGAGCAAAGTGGAAAAATGTATTTAATAATAAAATGTTTGCATTTCTAATAATTTTCCTTACTTGGTTTATTTTTTGACTAATTTGGAAATGCTTAAATTTATTTTAGGAACATTTTCCTATGCAAAATATTCAAAGTAAACGTCTGTTTCCAAGCACTTTCCGCCTGTAAATTTCTCCAGGCTCCTTTTCTCCTTGTCACTGGCTAGTATTCCCTTTCCGATCAAGGGGTGAGAGTTGGGGCGGTGGCTTCTAATGCTATTTTGCGGCTTCTTTGGGCAATAAGATTGGGCATTTAGCCATGAAATTTACCAACATATGGCTTCTATCTTGGCCAGAACAACAAGGGGCTAACATTAACAGAGCCTGTTACTGCTGGCGGGCACTGTTAATGCTTGGTACCAAGTGCAGCAGCAGCAGCAACGGCAGCAGCAAAAGCAACAGCAGCAGCAGAAATGCGGGGCTTGGCTTTGTGGGCTCTCTTTGGCGCTCTCTCCCCCGCGTGAGAGCTTCGGCTGGCGCCTCGGCTAACTTCGGCTGTCGCTTCGGCAGTGTTACAGAGCGGATGAGTTCTTCAGTAGCCAACAGCACCGCGGATGCTACGCTTCGGTTTTTCTTCGTCCGCAATAACCGCCGCCGCCGCCGTGCTCGCTCTTAAGCGTCGAACTCGTATCTCTTCGCTCTGCTGCTGCTGCTGCTGCTGCTTCTGGCTCTGCTGCTGCTGCTGTTGGTGTTGGTTCGATTCTGATTTTGACTTCGCTCTGCAGCTGCGTTCGTGCGCTTTTCGAAAATAGTTACAAGATGTTCATCGGAGTGAGTGGAACGCCGCAGCGGTAGAACGGAACGGAACGGTCTTTTAAGTGGACTCTCTTGGCAGCCGAAGAAGCTCGCTTCCGAAATCGCCACTGAATTGAATTTCAACTTCTCAAGCACAATCTCGTGGATGCTTCGTTCTTTCGTGGAAGTGACAGCAACAACAGCACAAAGCAAATTTAATCAAAGCAAAGTTCTTATCAAAAATAAAAAAAATTCCAATACCGGAAAGCATCTTCCGAGAAGATCCTCAAAAAATTTAAAGATAGAAAAACACCAACTACCCGGACCAGTGAAACTAGAAGTGCATTCTGTTCTTCCTTCTCCCGAAGCCATTTGTTATTTATAAATTGCTGACCGCAGAATATCTTTACTGCTAAAAATAGACAGCAACAAACCACACACAAAAAAAGCGCCGCAGAAACAGAAATAAACCGAAGAACCCAAAGGGTAAAAACTCGAAAGTGCCAAAACAAACAAGAATTTCGAAAGGAAAACAAAAGAAAAACCAAAACCAAAACCGAAGAAGTGCGTGTTCTTAAAATACACAAACGTAAAAAAGCAACAAAGTAGCAACTGAATTTATATATATTTTTGCTTACCATTTTCTACACAAAACTGCATTTTGTAAAAAATAATTTGAAGCCGAAAAGTGTCAAAGTGAAAAGTGCGAAAACACACAAAAATATATTTTGTAAATCTCTGCCAAACTCAAACAAATTTTGTGCATTTTGTAAAGATTCTCGTTTTTTGGAATACCAAACAAACACACACAAGAAATACAAAGAAGGCGAAATCCATTGGTTCCGCATTAAAGTGTTGAATTAAATTAAGTCTTGGATACAACGTGAACTTTGCATTTTGGAATACTGCAGCAGCACCGCTCTTGGATATATCCGTGCCAACTGTATACTATATCTCCGATCGATCTGGAACCGGGAGGGAAATAATTTCACAAAGGTCAGTAAACAACTTCTGCTTGTGATCCCCCCGCGTTTCTTGTTGAGTAATAAATAGATTGTGGCTCTGTGGGGCACAAGGAAATCCATTTATTGCCGTCGCAAAATATTTGTATTATGCACACGTCATTAAGCATACGACAGGTTGGCCAATGTAAGAATCTGCTTGTGAGCCAGCAAATGGCCCTGGGAGAAGTGTAAACAAGAGAATATTCGTGTTTGTTGATCGGAAAAAATAGATAACAAGAAATATCTATTTTGAACAAAATTTAAAAATAAATGTTGGAGAAATTAAAAAAAATATGTGTTTAATTAAAAAAAATTTCTTAAAAAATAATAGAATTTATAATTAAAGCAATTTCAATTCAAAATACATTTTGTATAATATTTAACTGATTAAATAAACATAATTTTGTGCCTCACTTCACTTAAACATATAATTTAACGCAAAATAAAAGCAGGAAAAAAGGGCAAATTGTGTGTAAATTAATAAAACATCAATAAAATTTGTTTATTCTGTTTTGTGAAAATAGTTACTAACTTTATGGATTACCTAAATAAAATTAGTAAAATATATACTAGTATAACTTTGAAAAAAATTATTAATAAAATTAAAATAATGCCTTTTAAGTCAAAATATGTATTTAAAAAATCTTTTAAATACAATACATGTTAATCTTACCCTCATAACAAATCTTTGTTGTTCAAACCGTTCAATTACTACTCCAAACACCAAAACCCTTGCTCTGAATTTCCGCCAACTGTTGGTCGGATTTAATTGGAATAAACACAACCAGCTGGGGTTAGGTAATTGAACAGACTTTCTGCGGAAAACAATTCCATTTCGCATCAAAAGGGGCGGCCCCCGCCAACACCTGGACTCAGTCTCGGGCAGCAAATTGAAAGATGTATACAAAGAATAATACCCATTTCTGTGCCCAGGGCCGAAGTAGTGTAAACAAAAGTGCCCGAGTGCATATCTCATTACCAGACCAAGGATCATCGTCAAAACAAAAGAGGAGAATTGCAAGAAAGAAGAACAAATATGGGCAGAAAACACAAAAAGACGGCGAACTTTTCTCATTATCACAACGCAAGTGTTTTTTGCACTCTCGTTCTTTTTTTGTTATTCTCCTATTCCTATAAGTAGAAGTGTCGGTCGGAGGGGCCATGGATATGGTCAGTTGGAAACCCACTTCGCACACACACCGGAATTAACGTCATTCACATAAAATCGGGGGAGTAGACAACGCGCAGCCTGACACTTTTTACATCTGTCATAAATTTCCCTGCACTCGCACATAAATCTATTTTCTGCATTTTATTTGTTTATTTAAAAATTCTTTTGCTCGAACAAAAAGACGGAGAGCGCCATAATTTGCAGCCTGATTGATGTGACAATTCTTTAATTAATTTTTGTTGGAACTGCGCCTTATATATGCCTGCCATTTAATTAGCAAATCTGTTTTTGGGTAGGTAATACATCAGCGTAAATGATGGGATGCGAGTGCAGCAGAGAAATGGGTTTATTCACACTGCTCACTTCGAAGTGCCTATTATCTGGCTCGTTTACCTTCCCGCGGTCAGGTAATTGAACCCTAGTCTTGTCCTGCCTTGCCCTTCCTGCTCAGATATAGATCTTTCTCTCTATATATATTTATCGGTCTCGTGCTGTCACCTTTTCCCACGATTTGCCAATCAACCTCTGCTAACCAAGACTTTTTGGCAATTATTTGGAGACGGCAGCACCCCGAAAAATGAAATAAAGTAAATAAGACGAGGCGCTGATAAGGCCTGGGTATTGAGTATGTGCCTGCGCTGAGATCGGGTTCAGTGACTCGACTTTATCACTGCATTCGGTCACTGTTTGCTGAAACTTTTGGGCTCTTGGCTCAACATTCTTGGGAATTCAGTCTTCTGGCTTCGGTATTCGTTCTTCGGTCTTCGTTCTTCTGGCTTCTTGTTGCTCTTCCACTGATAAGAATGGCTGAAGCTGAAACGAAACAGAAACCGAAGCAGTAGCTAACGAAGATTACTCTGCACTTTGGGAGGTCTAAAAAAGATGGAGAATTTTGTATTTTTAGCAGTTTCTTTGCTTTTAATAAGTTTAATTAATTTTAGGGGAATTTAAATAAAAAGAACCTTAGAAACAAAGATAAAAAGAAGTTAAACCCATTTTAGAAAGAGAAACTTTTACATAAAAAAGTGAATTTTCAAGGAACACCTATTCTAAGTCTTCAATAAAACTTCCCCATAAATTAAATAACCAATAAACTATAATAAAATTAATTAAATATGTGTCTAAATCATTTACAAAACCAGTTACTTAAGCTTTCGCAAAGTCCATAAATTATACAAGCCTCTGTTATGCCACAAAATATTTAAAAGCCAATTTTCTTATCAACCAAACCCGGCAAAGTATGCCACAAATCAAAGAGAATTGTAAACTTTCTTGGCCATAAATATATAATATATATAAATCCCAACAAATTGGCGTCAAACTACAACCGTTAGAGGGATGCCACTCAAAGCGTTTCCCCAGTCATAATAAATATTGTTAAATATGCACAATGCATTATATTACATTACCCCCCCACCCAATTAGCTTCGGCTGCTTGTGCAGTAAATAAGCCACGGAAAGGAAAATATACAAAAAATACAAAACACAAGGAGCGGCAGATGAAAAGCTGGCAATAGAAGAAAATACAAGCATTTTCTGCGCCACATTTTGCAGGCAACGCACATAAATAAGCTCGAGAACGAAGAACCAAGAACCAAGATGCCAAAAAGGCAACAGAATGGGCCGAATGCCGAATTGCGAATGCCGAAACTTGGTCGCATTGTTGCTGCCAGTGCCGCTCTGTTATGGTTGGCAAGTGGCCAAAAAGACATGGCCAAATGTGCGCCAGTTTTTAGCCATCATCATCCAAAAAAGTCAGCCAGTCAGCCATTCGGCCAGCCTCCCATCATACATCCCAGTTCTTGTCGCTAATAAATAATTTTAATTGTATTGCTTTTATTTTTACCCTTTTATTTGGCTGCTCCACTTCTTTGGTAATAAAAAGATTTCCATTGTTGCACTAGTTGGCAGCGGGAAAATGGCCAGAAAACGTGATCAACAGCAAATTGAGTTCGCCTTTACGCCCTGGCCAATTTGCACACAGTGTGTGTGTGTGTGGATGGTGGGTCTTATCAGGCTGCAGCGACAGCATTGAGGTTGGCCAGGTTCCTCCATTATTTCACGTTTTTTTCCCCCTATTTTTTGCACTCTTTTGGCCGTGTCGTCTGGCGGTGCCACCTCCTCCTCTGCCTCCTCCAATCTTTGGTCGACAAATATGTCGAGTGCTTGACTTGGGCAAACTTTGTCACTGATAAGACTGTTGAACACACCCGATCAGCCCGCCCTCTTGCTCCTGCACCCAGCCAGAAGCTCTTCAATTTTATGCTGATGCATTGGGAGAAATCGGAGATCTATAAATTATCATAAATTATAAATATGAATTTATTTATCATAATAAGGATTAGGAACTATTCCAGTTGATCAATGACTAAGCTGAGGGTAGAAAACATTATTAACATCTATTTTGCATAATAAAATATATTAAAAGGTATGAAAAATTATATATTATATATTAGATTGGATAATTGTTCTTATCACTATTGCAATGTTAAATATATTCTCTACCTTTTAAAAATATTATAAATCAAGTATAAAGCGAAGCTTTCTTGGCCTGCACCTAAGAAGTACCTTATAACCCATGCGCCGCGTTGCACTTAAACTGAAAAAATTATGGAAAATTATATATTAAAAGACTGGATAATTATTCTTATCACTATAACAATGTTTAATATATTTCTTACCGTATAAAAAATATTATATATCAAATATAAAGCATTTATATTAATGATAACGTTTCCTGCTCTCTCTATCTGCACGCAAGAAGTACCATATTACCCATACGCCACGTTCCACCTACTTTACATAATAAAATATGTTACAAGTTGTGAAAAAATATACATTAAAAGATTGGATAATTATTCCTATAACTATAATAATGTTAAATATATTTTTTACCATTTAAAAAATAATTTAAATTAAACATAAAGCAACGCCTGCTTTCTCTCCCTGCACGCAAGAAGTACCATATTACCCATACGCCACGTTGCACTGAAACTGAAATGAAACGAGACGAAAGTTGTCTTGGTTTTATTATTATTATGATGTTTTCTTTCTGTCTTTTTGGCGACTTGGTCACGTCTTCAATGCACTTTGCTACTCGATCAAGGGGAACAGGCGAATCTGAGGGGGCTTTTGGGCGGTGTGCACTGACATTTATTGTTGTTGCTGCTTCCTCTGGTGCTGCTGCAGAATCGGCTCTCTATATCTTTATATCTATATAGCCAATGTATGAGACACACCCACACACACAGGAGAAGGATGGGAAGGGGGTCTCTGGGTTTTATAGGCGCTTTCAATACTGGGCCAAGGTAGTTTTTATCTTTTTTACTTTGCCATTTCATTGTTGATGTGATTGCTGCCTGGGTTGTTGTCTGGCAGCTCTTGCCGATTTTGTTGCCTTTTGTAATTGCAATCCTTGAGCAATTTTTGTTCTCTTTTCTTTTGCACATTCTCTGCTGTCTCTTTATTTTTGCATTACTCAGTCGCTTAATTTTATTTATTTTTGCCTCGGCCAGATGGGAGAAGGAAAAGGCCCATTAAAACGAGAATTCGGGGAATATTAAAAGTTATTTGGGAACTGAAATTATTTAGAAACACTTATTCAACTTTTTTCGAATTGAAAATCTATTGTTTTTACTAATGTTTTATTATAAAAATTCTCTTTTACATTTCCGGACCGCACACAAAGCTTTTTTTTGTTTATAATAACGATTTAAAATATTTAAATCCCATTTCAATTTGATTTTCCTTCCATTTAGCTTGCTAGTTCTATGCTTGTTTTCGCTTTTCCAATGACGTCTGCTAGAAAATTTTCCATTGCATCGAGACAATTGGCAGCCAAGTCAATTCAAATGAATGCAATTGGCACACACACACAGCATACAGCCCCTGCACTTGCATATCTCTTATTCGATCAACCTTCCTTTCTTGGCCTGACTCTTTGGGTTCGTTTTTCAAACAATGCCAAGCTGTCAATGCTATTGATTTGAGTGTGCGACTTATGTTTGCCATGTGAACGCCTTTGACGCCCCCATCACGCCCCCTTTTCTACCCATTTTACCGTCGTCCTTTTTGCTCTAACATCTCTGAGGGTATCCTTACATTCTTGTCTGCGTGTTGCAATCAATGGGTTTGCCTTGGCAAGCGCTTTTCTTCAGCGCCTTTGTCCGCCGCCTTTACACCCGTTTTTGGTCCTTCCTCGCCTCACACACACATGTGACTGCATCCCAAGGCAAAAGTGCAGAGCAATCGCCCAAAAAAAGGAAGAAAATAAAGTAAAAAACTAGCGAGTCAGGAGAAGAGAAAATGTTCAACTGCACAAACTTTGTTGCCGAGCTTGTTTTACTTAAATTGTATTTGTACAAGGCTTCAACACTGCCACTTTTCACCCTGAAAACCTCCCGGAACATATTTCCTCGCTGCCAAAAAAGTGCTAACTTGTAGTTTGTGCCGCCTGCCGGTTAGTAAATTCTGACTTTTTTTTCTGAAACAACGAAGGTAATTCCTGGCTATATATACAGCAGATCCAGCTGCTATATAGAGCCACTGTGAGGCCAATTCATTGGCTTTTGGCCTCCGCTCCGGCTGGTAGGGAAAATCTGGTCATAAACAAGACTTTCTAGCTACTGAATAGATGGCCATAATCTATGGCCCCACCATGTCCTTGTTATCCTCCCATATCATTCGACTTGGCCCCGCAGGCCTTTTGTTTAGATTTATTGCTTTTTCTGTTTGTCTGCTCCTCTATCCCCTCCATCCCCGCTTCATTTTAGTTGATAATTGATGAACATTGTGACTGGCTGCATAAAAGGATGTGTGTTGTCCCACAGTCCCCTCTGTCCACACACTCGACAGAAGCTGACCAGAGATCATCTCCGCATGCGGACGTTGTGTCCCATTGTTTTCCCTTCGATGCCAATACATGCATGTATGCAGAGGAGACATGTCAATCACACTGATTCAATTAAGTGAAGTGCAAGCCACACAAATAAGCAAAACACACACACACAGCAATCCTGACAAGGATGCGACACCAATGCAAACAGACTCTCGGGGGGTTTAGGCCGGGCAATTGAGAGGCGACCTCAAAACAATTGTTTGCCTTGCGCCCACAAGTAGGCAATGTCAGTGAGAAGTTGGAAATCAAGGAAGCAGAGATTAAGGGAAAAAACTTAATAAGTCAAACTCCAAGGACTCTCAAGGAAATCTACTCTCTCCTATAAAATATAAAAACTCAAACAAACATAAGTAGAGCCTTCAGTTATAGTACATAAATGCCGTAAATAACAATCAGCGCTGCTTTCTTCACTGATTCAACCCGTCGCCTGTCAACAAAGTCGTTGCAGGTGTTAAGGCGTGAACAAGGCACCCACACGGCGACTGCCGTTAACAGCTCGCAGGACCAAAATCCTGTGCCAAATGCCTTCGAGCGGCAACTAAAAGTCATAAGCAACAGGAACAACAACAGAAATAGCAACAACGACTGCGGCAATGAAGCTGCTTTAATGATGACAGCATCCAGTCAAAAGGAGAAAGAACTCAGCTCAAAGCCAAGGGCCAAAAGTATTTCCTACCGCACACAGAAAAAATTCTTAAAAAGGAATATAAAAGAATATTTATTAAAGATCAAAATACTTGAGATAAAAATTTTCCAATTTAAATGCTCTCTTAAAGATTAAGAATAAATGTTTTTAATACAAATTAATAGCTACTACTCTCTCCTTGTAATATCCTGATAAGAAAAATGCCACCAATCCACCATCAATCAACTTGATTTTTTTTCTCTCTGCAGTTCATTGTTTCTTTGTGGCTGAGTGTGTTCATGTTGAATGATTGCCGACGCCTGCTGCTGACAAGTGTTGCGTGTTTTGAATATGGTCCCCACCACATCTATTCAGAGAGAGAGAGTACGTCTATACTCGCTCAAGTATGTCCTTTCGACTTGTCGCCTAATGACAAAGCCAAGCGAATTTCGAGCTCTTCAAGTGCTTTGTTTGCCACGCTCATGGCTCATGTTGATTGCCGCTGTCGAGGGGTTTTTTCTTTGTACGTATTGAAAGTGTCCTTCAATGAGGGAACATATGTTTGATTTGCAAGTGTACGAGCAAAGCCTCCTTGAGTAACTCATTTAGGGGCGATGGGGCGTGGCCTGATTAGGGGTTCAGCGAAAAGAGAGAAGAGGGAATAAGGAAGGATGCTTAGAAAGGATAGTCTGTAATTGTATTTAAATTGTTAAATATTCCTCTCTTTTTATTAAATCATAAGAAAACCTTCAATATTTTATTATAAAATACCTTTCAATTCTCAAGTTTCTTTTTGATTTGATTTATCCCTCAAAATTATACTCCCAAGTGGACAGTAAGTAAACCCCCGCTCAGAAACTGGCAGCAGCTGCCACTTGCTTAAATCCTTTTGTTGATTGACTCACCTTGAATGCCGGCAACTTTGCCCCTTAACTGACCTGAACTGAAAGTTTGTTAATGCCATTCCCTGAACGGCGATGGAATCCTGGCTATGCAGGCAGCAGCTTCTGCTCCAGCTTAGCTTCATTTTAATTTTTAGCTGCTGCTGCGAGGAATAAAAGTTTGCCGTCAGGGCTTTTGTGCCACTTTTCAGGCTGCATTGCAAATTTTTTCTATTTTTTTCAATGTGGCTATTGCTACTCTGAAAGCGGGATTACGGGGTGGCGAAAAGTTTTTAACACTCATTTCATTCAAAGTTTTGCCGGCATACAAAAAGCAAGTCGTGGACAGCGTTTCGAGGGAGGATTTACTGCGGCACTCTAGGGGTCATTCAATGGTTCATCAATCATGCCACGCCCTCTAATCAAAACATGAAGTGTCGAACAGAGTGGGCTCAGGTTATGCCAGCCATATGTTGGCCTTTCTGTCTGCCTCGGCCCCTAAAAGGCTGCAGCAATTTCGTTGATTAGCCTTGTGTCTGCGGGAATTTTCCTCACAACGCCCACTCACAGCCCACCTACTACCTATCACTCCGCCCTCTTTTCCTGTTTGTTATGGCTAAACATAAAAACTAAACGTCAACGCGCACACATACAGATGGCATGTAATTGATACGAAAAGAGGGAGAGAGTGAGAGAGAAAAGGAGAGGAGATATACCTCGGCAGTTTGCACAAATTTTTACCTATATAGGGAGGTATAAATGCAGGCATTTCTTGCTAAGAGTAGGGAATAAGGTTGGGATATGCCAAATAGGTTTTGGAATAAATAATTTACACCAGAAACTAAGGAACTAATATAGCTTTAATATATTTTACGAAATTTATAACATGGGATAAAATATGTAATACCTTAATTAAGTAATTAAATTACAAGAAATAACATAGATTTCATTGCCTAAGGGTTTTATGTTTACCAAATAATACCATGACTTCAACTTAATATTAATATTTATTATTAATAATTATTTACCATATTGAATATATGAAAAATATATTATTTATTTATCTTTTTTGGTTTATTTTTCACTTCTCTCTTTAACCTTATTTTCCTTTTTTTTATTTTCATCCCTCAAATTTTTGTAGTGCATTTTTTATGTCGACTTCTAACAGCATCTCATTTGGAATACCTTTGGTTCCTTGCTTTTCTTTTTATGTGTGACGCTTGGTTTTTATTGCGGCTTGGCTTGCCTCAAGGTAACAGGCGCTGCTTGAATGTGTGTATTCACACCACACACACCCACCGCAGAATACTCCCACCCACAGAAACCACCCCCAGGCTACCATTCCCCACCTGAAGCAGGCCAAACCTCAGCCGTTCCTCAGATGGCGGCCAACACCCAACGCGCAGCTTCATTTGGGCCCCGTTTTATTCCCATTGCCGCCGCCGCCCCTTTTGGCACACACAGGTGCACACGTTGATATATGAGTTTGGGGTTGGCCAAGAGACAGCCTGGGGAGGCAGAGGCCAAAGTCGTTTTAGGCTTAGGTTCCAGCTGATATATGTATATGGCCACGTGGCAATAGCCAGATCCCCATGGCACATCGCCACCATCTCCGGCAAGAGCCGCATTTGAGTTTCTAATCAAGGTAATTTTATGTTTGCCAAGCTCGACTAATGCCAAAATTACATTTTTAGTCGCTTTGTTGTGGGCCCACCGAGCTCTTGCCGCACTTTGTGTGGTTTTTGGCCAACGCGGCGTATGCGTGATAAATGCAAGCCAACATTTGGCTTATCCTTAATGCTCATGCCCAGGGTGTCTGTATGGTGTGTGTGGGTGTGAATGCCAGTGACTGTGACTGTGGAAAATGGCCATTCTCTTTGAGCTGCTAATTAGGCCAACACTGTGGGTGGGAAGCCAGCAAAACAATAACGCCCGCCAATTGTATGTGCCAAGACAAGCCATTAACATTAGTGGAGAGGATGCGATGGTCAGTGGAGATGGGGGCGGAGGATGCCACTTTGTGGCCAGGAGCCAAACAAAAGGTCGCATTTGGGGCCTTGACTTGCTGGCAGCCAGCATATGCCGGGAATGTACTTTCGTAGCCAGCAGAAAAATAAATAAAAATATATGAGAGACAGAAATAAAAGTTATAAATTTAGTTTTAATTTATTTCTGACTAAGATTTACTTTAACTATTATTTAAAGCCAAATGTTTAATCTTCTTTCTAGTCCTTTTTTAATTTTAAAATCCTTTTTATGTTATGTTATTTTCTTGAGCCCCAAAAAGAGCGCTTTGCAAAAAGGTGCAGGTCATCATAATTATTTCAGCATGTTTGTAAATGCACGTCCCACTTGACAACTCAATCCCAATTCGAATTGATGCATCCAATCAACCATTTCACCCAACCATCCATCAGTCAATCAATCAATCAGTCAAGCGATCAATTGCGCCTGCGTTTAGGGTCAAAAGAGGAGCGCTTGTCAACGATGAAAGCTCTAATAAGAGTGTGTTGGTAAATGTGAAGAGCTGGCTTTGTGTGTGTTGGGTGTGCCTGTGTGTGGTGTGAAGTGCATCACTTAATGCATCAATGAGCAAACGATATCTGGGCCATTGGCACTAAGTGTTTAGAGCGTTTCCATCGGCACAAATAAGTTGAGATTTTAATGAAAGGAAATCTAATAAAAATAATGAAATATAAAATAAATATAGAATAAATGAGGGTTATATTAAATATAAATTAACTATACAAAAATTCGACATAAGAATTTAATATAAAGGAGATTCTTTCTTGATGATTTCACCTGCCTTATTATATAAAATATTTAATTGAAATCCCTGATATTATACTCATCACACTCTCACTTTTCCTATATCCTTTTCTTGCAGTTGACATGTTCAAAGCCAACGAGGAACGCTTCACTTTACATATCGGTAAGTGGAAATTTTCCTGCTCCAAATAAATACACGAGTCGCGCTCAACTTAAAAGCTCATTAAAAATTGAATGCATATGCAAATGCCAACTTTTTTTGTTGGGTTTCCATGGTGGCAGTCAAAGGGCAACTGAAGTTGAAGCTAATCAAAAATACATATTGACACCAGAGCGAAGGAGAGGTGTTCTTGGGAAGGAAAATTTGACAACAGGAAGGTTGTGTGTGTCAGCTAGGCAGTTTCCAAAGTTTTTGTGTTGAATATTTGACAAGAGTTAACATAATTGACAGGCTCAACGTTCTAGGGATACCCTGCTCAGCCGCATTAATCATACGCCATGTGTTACGGATTGGATTATGTTGGGCTGCAAAAAGAAATTCAACATTGCGGCCCATGAAAATTTCATTAAGTTTTAAGCTTGTTATTTTCCAACTGCCTTTCGGTCTGTTTAGGGTTCGCAGTTGCTGTTGTTGCTGCGATGACAAACGCCCCAAAAAGCTGTCATTAGTTGAAATCACATGTCATTGGCAGGGCCAGAGTGACCCGACGAGCGTGCCAGTCATGGAGAGTCCCGAAAGAAAGGCGTAGCCAAAAGGGGGTCAAAAGGTCTCACTGGGGAAAAGATTTGGTGACCTTTTTCTGGGGGCACAAAAAGCTGTGAAAGTTTTGGGTCGAAGGTAACACTACGGTTGGGTGATTCTTGGGGTGGCTAAATAGCTTGAGCTATTTGTTATATGCTTTGTTAAATGAATCTTCTATGACAGCCAGACTTGGAAAGTTAAGAAAAATATTAGAAAATATAAAATGAAATAGGTTTGAAGTCAGAGTTTACTATAATTTAATTATGAATTGAGTAAGAAACGTAGTGCTTATTAAGCTTTAAAGTGCACTTAATGTTTACCAAATTTTTATTACATTTTAATATAGATTTTTTTTCCATTACAAACCCCCTTAAACCCCCTTTTTAATGCCATATCCTTTCATACGCTTATGAACCCGCGTCAAGTGTGAAATTTGTGTGTGCCTGCGTCTGTCTGTGTGTGCTTGAGTGTGTGTTTGTGTGCTTGTTTGCCGGCATCTGTTGTTGTTGGGTGCTTAAATGTTTGCCTACGTGTCACTCTTGTCATTGGCAGTCGCCCTCTCGCTCGCACAGGATGCTGCTTTTATGACAGTTCATTGATATTCATTTGTGTGCGTGTGTGGGTATGAGTAATATGTCCTCGGAGTGAGAAAAGGGTCCTGTTTAACCCTTCTTGGATAACTTGGTAAATTTAATTCCTGCCCTGCGTTAAGATATTCAATTAAAAAGCAGCAGTACCACCACAAATCGGCTTAGGGCCATAAAGCAACTTGCAAAACGAAATGAAACGCAGAGGAAACCGAAGGAAACTCAATCAAAAGTGAAGTTTGATTTCCTGCATGCGACTCTCTTCCCTTATTTCGATTTCCTTGCATACTTTCCAGAGTCCGGGAGAGAAAAAAAACGATTTCCAAGTGCTCAGTCTTCCGCTGCCACTGCCACTGCCACTTCCATTTCCCCTTTTCTTTATTCCCTTTTTCTGGTATTGTCTGTCGCCGTATTTCCCAGCCTCAATCAATATGGCTTAGGCAGACTCGTTATAAATTCATGTCCGGCGTTTTTTCTTTATTTTTTATTCCAGCAAACCACCCGGCATGAATATGAATGAATGAATAAATGGGAACATGGACAGAGGAGGTCGGAAATATAGGTTCACAGTAAAATAAATTATTTAATTGCCTTTTAAATATATTTAAAAAATACCAAACAACTTAGGTTGATTTATTTTAAATATTTTTCTTCCTTTTTCCATCCAAAAATGTAATTTGTAACTTCAAGAACTTGTATTTTATCCACAAACGTATTTAAGCTGCATAACCCTGGCACATTTCTTGTGACAGTTTTTTTCTGCCTGCAGCTTATCCTTTTGGGCTGCAAAGTTTCACTCCGTCTGCCTTTTCTCTGTTTGACTTTTTCTCCGCCAATTGAACTATCTAAAAAGAAAACTCTTTTTCCATCCCTTTCGTCTTGGCCTTTTGTGCGGAAATTCCTTTTCAAAATCCTCAGGATGGATGCTTGGAAAAGTTCAAGTGTCGACAAACTTTAACTTCAGCTCGGGAAAACCAGAGCAAACAAAATCTCATCAATTTTTCAATGCTCACCTTGCGGCAAAGGAAAACTGAAGGAGAAACAACAGCAACAGAAATTAGCAAAGTTTAGGGCGAAGCGGAAATTTCATGAGCTTGATGAAGGAGGATTGTGGTGTTTCCACCCAAAGCGAAAGCCAAAGCCAAAGCCCATTGATATACATCTTCTAGGCCGAGAGCAGACACTGAGACACTTAATCCGCACGTTTACACCTCAACGCACACAACAAACACTCGAAATAAGGGCGTGCCCTCGAGCACTGTGTTACCTTCACCATAAATTTGTGTATCCTACTTAATAATTAACCGGAGTAGGCGGGGGCGTGAAAAGTTTTGTGGTTTTTGCCAAACAAAAGACTCGAAAGACACGGCTAAGTGGGGCTGTGGCAGCCGAAGGTCAACAAGGAGCTGCCTTGAATAGAAAGAGCGTCGAAAATCAAAAGTAAGCTCAAGATGGGCGTCGAGAGATGAGCTGCTTCCGAATCGATTCACTCGACAGATTAATTGCGACCCATCGAAGCGGTATAATAAACGATTTCCAGGAACCGAATTAGATACCCCCGAGACTAGTCGTGTGTGCATTTAATTAAACTTCGATAGACAAGATAATGAGAACCGATCCGGAGGCAAGCATAAGCAGCTCCCAGGAGGTTTTGATTAACTTTTTAGCGGGAAAATAGCTGTCAGGCTTAAGCTTGATTAAAATTATATTTTAAATAAGATAGAAGAGGTATAAGGTACTCTTAGAACTCAAAAAAATCCTACTTATCCCCCAGTTAAACTCCATTTAAGCTCTCTCAAAATAATTGGCATAAATCAACCTATCAAACCAACAACAGTAGAAAATTCTCCAAGGAATACCTTGAAACTTGGCAAGTTTTCGCAAGTGGACTTTTCACCATTTTTTTCCATTCTGCCCCCCCTGAGAAACTCTAGAGATATTTATCCCCATTTCGTATTCACTTTTTCCTGCGGTTTTCGCTTTCTTTCTCCTCACGAGTCAGCAATAAAAAAGCAGGGGTTAGAGCCAAGTTAGATGATCACAAGACAAAATGCGGCGTTGCTTTAATTGCACCTGAAGCCCCAACCCTCGACCCACATCTGACCCCTCGCCAGGCATCCCCAGTCACAGTTCAAGTTAATTTGCTCGGCGCCTGGCTCAACGATGTTCCACTCGCTCATTAATTACAGCTTAGTCCGACCCGGACTCGGAGTCGGAGCCCTAATGATTTACCTGCAGATGCTGTTGCTGTTCTTACGCTTATTGCTGTTCCTTGGTTTTTCCTACACTTGTAATTCAAATGGGGTTAAATGGGGGAAAAACACTTGTAATCGAACTTAAATTGGGCAGAAAATAAATTATTGAACACACTTTGAGTTGAAACAAAGTAAATTTAAATTACATCTAGAAAATTACTATTTAATGCTAGAAAATGTGACTGGATTTGATAAAAGTATGAAGAGCAAGCCTTAAATATTATAATAAATATTTAATATAAAAAAATTGGATGCTGATGACAGACAGCAGTATATTCAAGCTTTCTCCTTATTTCATATAGTTGAGTCTTTTTTCTCTTTTCCATTCATTAAATTTAAAAGAATTCCCAGAAAAAATTTCTTAATTAATAAGAGAACTATCAAACCCCTTCATATTTCTTTCTCTGTATAATTACTTTAATTTTTTTTTTGTTTCAACTTTTTTTGAGCCTTATTATTTCTTGATTCCTGGCACTTTGTCCGCCGCCGCCGCCTTTTGCACCTTTCGCTTTTGCGGCTGCTTCCGCTGCGGCTTCTGTTTTGGAAAAGGACTCTTCTTTGGCGTGGCTTTCTTCCTGTTTTATCCCCAACGTTTTTCTTTTTTTTATCTGCTGCTCCTTATTAATGCTTTGTAATCAAATACACTTTTACCTATCTGCTCTCGTTACCTTTTCCCTGGCGTTTTTCGTTGATTATTTTGAGCTTTGCTTACTATCTGATGGACGCCTGAAACGCCCCCATTGGCTGCGCATTTAATTAAGCAAATAGCAGGAAAAGTTTGTTTGTTTTTTTTCGGGTTTTCCCTTGCTCCATTTTTGGGTTGAAATGGATGGATGCTCACTTGTTGCTTATTTTTGGGGGATTTCTTTCATTTTCCTTTCCTTGGCGGTTGCTTTGGGTAAATAATTATGAGAAAGTCGGGGAAGCTGGTGGACAACTGGTGTAAGCCATGTTTCCCTTCTGAGTCTATAAATTAGAAACCATTTATATTTTTTTATATATTTTTAAAGTAAGAAATACTTACCAATTAGGAATTAAAACGAGGTATAAAATGTCTCTACTATTGTACAGATCTTAAGCAATTAAATACACCAATTAACAAGACTTCTTCTACACTTTTTGACTTCTTTCTTAGCAATCCGCTTTTGTGCTGTTCTTTTCCGGGAAACATCTGCTTCAGTCGCTGGGGATTTTGATTCCCCCAACAATTTTCCGCTGTGAATTGCCTTCGTTTTTTTCCTTTTTTATTTTATTTCCTGGAAGCCTTGTTGCTCTCCAATGGTGCACATTTTTCAACAGAATTCAAGGGTATTTTTAAAGATAGAAAAATATATTCCAACTAAATCTTAATATATATAAGTATCTTCTTCTTCTAAAGAAAATTCCCATCCATGGCTTACTTTTAGGGATTAAAGTACCAGCTAAGCCTGACGTACTTAAAATTCGTCCTCGATTCCTACTTTAAGTTTTCTTTTTGCATTTCATTGATTTTCCCCATGCACATGTGTGTGATTGAGCACCTTTTGCAACAACTTGTCGCCTCTCAACTGCACTCACTTTGCCAATTTGCAACTAAATTTGCACGGTTGTCACTCGGCGGAAGAGAAGGTGCTATTTCTGCCAGGACCAAGGACACCCAGCTCGCTCACGTTTGCTGGCAGGAATTTAATAAGAAAATATGCTGCCAGCTACGTGACACAGCAGCGCAGTGGAAATGAGAATGGAAAATTGAGGGAATCGAGTCGAGAGTCGAGGTGAGGGTGGAATAAATCCGCTTTAAGCAAATGTCATGCCACAATGCACCACGACCGTTGGACCGCAAATGCAGTTTAATTTTAATCAAATTGCATAGCAATTAAGCGGCAAAAAGGAGCCACAGCAAGGAGAGATGCTTAAATTAATAATAAATTACTCGCAAAACGGTGGCAGCGGCAGAGCCGGGGAAAATTGGAAGGGGTTGTCGCCGGCGGCGGCGCTCAAGCCGAAATGTCAAGACTGCGGCGACAAACAAGGTTGCCCCTGGCGAAGACAACTTAATTAACCTCGACCTTCTCCTTACAACAACTGCAATAATAACGACGACAACCACGACGGCGACGACGACAACTGGCTGACGTCAGACATCAGACATGAGACATACTTGGCTCGGCGTCGTGGTGGACATATCGTGGGCACAAAAGTCGCCGCTTCGATTCCAATTCCAATTTCCAGTTGACCATCGCCAATTGCCACATTAAGACATCAATAATAAACCCAAAAGGCAACAATTTAACTGCACAATGGGTTTTTTATTGCAAGTTTAGAGTAAATATATTAAATAATAATATTCTAAAAATAGTAGAACACTTTTGTTGAAAATTATAGAAATAATACAACGCGAATTAGGGCAAAGCAAACTTTCCTTATGTATTTTTTAAGGTGCTGATCAGGAATTTAAAGCCCGAATTGCTCCATCCTTGTAAAAATATTCAATGTTGGGGAAAACCCCCCTAAAAGCTTACTTATCTCGCTCTAGCCTATACAAATAATATGTAAATTAATCTTTATAAAAGCCTTACATTATAGAAATTTATTTAACATAACTAAATCTATTTAATTTACGTTCTTTTCTCTCAGTGCACTTATAAATTACATAGTTATTAAATGCGTGCTGGCGTGCATTACGAATTTTGCGCATGCGCGCGGTCCCGAAAATCAAAAAACCAAAACCAAAGCCACTGCATTTTGCCGGCTTGAAGCCAGTGCGAAACCTGTTTGTCAGCCTCTCTCAATGTTGCACAAGTTGTTGCTGCTGCTGCTGCTGCTGCTGTGGATGTTGCTGTTGCCATTGCAGTTTCAAGAACCAGGTCAAGGTTGCTCCGCTGCAGCGCCTCGGCGATCACAGTCGGCGCCGGCAGAGCAGCGCAGCTTTCGCCTTGTGCGCTTTGCATTGAAAGTCAAGTTCGCGCACACATGTGTTTATTGACATTGGACAGAGACAGAGGCAGAGGGAGAGAAAGAGACAGAGATAGAGACAAAGAGAGAGACAGGGAATGATGTTGATCATGAGGAGAGCAGCGATAAAAAAATGCAGCAACCTGCAACATGTTTGATGATGGCCAAGTTGCAAATCAGTTGGGTTCGATGCAGCCATAAAGCCGGATAGGAGCTGTAAAAAGAAGTTAGTGGGAAGAGTTGGCATTAACCTTTATACAGGATATTTTTTGAGATTTTAGTGATATAATTCTCACTATTTCTTGGGTAAGAAATATTTGCTAGAATAATATTAAAAGATAAGAATCCTATTTCTAAGCAGCTCTCCCAGATAAGTTGTAAGTAAAAAAAACTATTCATAGTACCTTGCTTTTAATTAAATTCAGGTTCAAATTATAAATTAAAATATTTAATCCGGATATAGAAGAGATATTTCCCTAATTATAAGATAATAATAATAATAATTCTTCCTAATTTATAGCCTTGCACCCTTAATAAAATAAAGCTACTCTTTAACGGCATTGTTATCTCAATAAAAATTTAATTAAACATTTAATCAAAGTGGCCATTCAATGCCACCAAAAGAATAATTAGCCGCCCACAAATATATTAAAACAATAAAAAAACGCCTTTAAATTCACTGATTGCTGAATAAATCCTGGTATTTTATAAAATTTCCAGACTCAGCATTATATATTCATGGGCAATACGTTAATTGCCTTAACTGAAATTCAGCTCCTCCGCCTGGATATCCTTTCACATTTTTTCACTTTAATAGCCTTCCTCTCTCTCTTTGGCTGGCATATGCAAAAACCCAATCAAGTTGCGTATTTACGAATTTACGAATGCAATTCGATATGCAACAACATTATATTAATTGGGATACACACACAATAATTAATAAAATTTTAATGAAATTGTCAAGTCAAGTGTGGCAAGGGAAAAGCAAAAAAGTTGGCATTAAAAGTGGTAATAAAATAAGGAAAATGCAGGGGAACTAAAGGAGGCAAGCGCTTTCCATCAGCTGCAGGCAGCAATTTAATTTTGTTTGTGGCAAAATTCTCCCTCTGATTAATGGCTGGCCACGCACAGAAGCCCTCGCCTTGCCCCAACCTCCATTTTCCATTTGCCACCCCTTTCGCACTGCTGGCGGGCGGAAAACTCGAGCGCAAGTTAAGCGAAAATGCTATTAATTTTCATAAGTAAATGAAAATTGATGCACGTGGCCCCCAGCCAGCATCGTGCATATAGAGTGCCTATACAGATATAAGGCCTTAGAGATACCAACTTTTGCACTCGAAACTATCCTCAAGTGTCTGCCCGCTTAGATCGGAGTAATTTCCCACATAATCTATGTAGGTTCTTCGATTCCATTGTCAACGAGCTGCTCAAAGTCATCGAGTGCCAGACCATAACACACTGAAACAGAATTTATCTATACTATAACTATAGACGCTGTTTATTTAGATGCACCAGAGACCGACCGGAGACCCTGAAAACCGCACCGAGCAGAGATAGCAGCACGCGACGCGAGCGGCAAGGAGACGCGAGCGAGATAGCATTGAGCAACTTGGCAGCCTCGATTGTGCACTCATCATCAGTTGCTGCTGCAGTTGCCGCTGCAGCCGCTGCTGTTGTGGACTTAGATGTTGCTGCTGTTGCTGCTCCGGCGGCAACCGCAATGCCAAGCAGCGACTCAAATGACTCAAGAAGTTGCCACTGATAAAACCCGGGGACCTTGCAATGCTTTTGCGTTACCCTTTCGAAAAGAAGTGTAATTATGTTTTGGGAACATGTAAAGTCCAGAAGGTTATTAAAAGAATAATTGGTGGGATTTTTAGGAATGTTTAATATCAATTTTTAGCCTGTTTTATTGATTTTTTGGTTTATTTAAAGAGGTTGTGGGAGAATAGTCTATAAATATGTTTAAAAACCCCTACAAATAATTTTATAAGTAAGTCTTTAGGCATTATTTAATTTGTTCATTTATTATTTGGTTATATTATCTATCAGAAAATGGTAAAAGTAAATAATACATTTAATTTATTGAAATTTAATGAAAACCTGACATCTTCCTATCAAGTTTTCTTTCAAAATTTCTTCTTTCCTTAAATCGTATTTGTATTCTTTTTTTAAAAGAGTTTTAATCTTTTCCGTCTCTCAACCGTAAGAGCATTTAAAGCCTTGAGTGCTTGACATAATTTGAATTTTCATTAGTATCATTTATTGTTGTTATTTTCCAAAGCGATTCAGGCCTCTCTGCAGCTAAGAATAAATTATGAGTCAGGCCTTAACCACAAAAGTGGATGCCAAAGTGGTTCACTCTGGGGTGGCTGTTGTTATTATTGCTATTGTCGCTCTTTGTGGCTGCAAAAATCAATTGTCACAAGGCCAGACTTTGGCTCCGAGCTAGCTCCCCTACCCACCCATCCACGCAATGCTGCTGCAAAGCCAAACCGTTTTCGGTTTTTGTTTTTTGTTTTTCTCTTTTTTTTTTTGCTGCTGCTGCTGATCTTGAACCAATTGCAAATTGCTAAAACGCAGCCAGAACGGGCAGCGCAACAGCGACAGCAACAATCGTTGTCACGGCCAGACAGGCACAGATACTGAAAATTGTTTGAGTTACATTTATAGGCATGCCATGGCATTGACTAGCATCAATAAATTAGAATTGTTCTCTTCTCGATTATACGCGACTCTCTTTGCCCGCCGTGGAAACGGGGCGTATGCGTAATAAACTTGAACTTGTGCGTAATGTATACGATTTCGATGGTGTGAACTAGAGATGGAATGTAAGCGATATACCGAAATATCGAAAATCGAACTTGATCTTCTACTTTAATTAAATTTAGCGATGAAAGCTAGTTACTTTGATATCAATATATATGTTCAACATTTATCGTGTTCCTCTTATCGATATTTATGTACACATCCCTAGTTTGTATTCCATTTTTCCATGCCCATGCCTTGCATTTGCGATTCGTGTGTTTGGCCATATTTGCACATTGCGCATACGCAGCGTTGACCTCGCCTCGGACAATGCAACTAATTAGCGATTGCAAGCAGATAAACAAGCGCGAGTGTGTGAGTGAGTGTGTGTCCGAGTGTGTGGACAATTGTTTGATTATCAATTAGTTTCGTACAGGCCCAAGTGGCTGACCTTAGCGGGCAGATAGCTTTCAGATAGTGGAGGTGTTGGCTCCTCACCCTCTTTTCAACCAACTCCCCGCCTGGAACGAACTGAAAACCAATGTCACATGCAAAATATAACAAAACAAAACAAAGCCATTGAAATTTGCATAACAAACTTATCTATTTCTCTCTTTTTGTGGGAAAGAGAGCTTCCAATGTTTACTCATCGTTTATATTTCTTTAAAAATACAATTAATAAAAAATATTTCTATAAATAAACATCCCAACTATTCTTTTTGCCTCAACTACTG
Organism: Drosophila auraria; assembly: GCA_008042615.1. Classification (NCBI taxonomy): domain Eukaryota; kingdom Metazoa; phylum Arthropoda; class Insecta; order Diptera; family Drosophilidae; genus Drosophila; species Drosophila auraria. The sequence goes on along the minus strand of VNJW01002068.1, from coordinate 30,892 downwards.
TCTCCCGTTTAAAATTCAACCGAAAACCATCAGTAACATTTAGAGAAAACCCCAAGCGACCCCAAAAACAAAAAAGAAAAAAGAAGTTGATCAAAGAGCAAAGCAAAATAAGAATAAAACCAAGCTGAACTCGGCTAAAGGGGTGAAACAAATGGGGTTGGTGCTTCCCCTTCCCTCTGACGAGGACGTGACAGCGCCAATTTAAGCGGGAAAGCGAAACAATATGTAAACTGTGCCACATTTTGCGGCATTTTGGCCATACATTTTTGTTTATTAATAAATTTTTGGATATTTCCCATGCCTGTCTCTGTGGCAAAAGTGCAATTATTTAGCCAGAGTTCTCGTGCCGCCCTTCCTGCCCGACATAATTAAAATTCAAGCCATAAATTTAGCCAAGGCATAGCCGTTGCATAAATTGTTTTCTTCCTCCTTTTTTCTGTATTTTTTTTTTTTTAATAATTGCAATTTATGAGAGTTTTGTGGCCTATCGACGCGTGGCATCGGCGTCTCCGTCGGTCCATAAATTTCGACAACACTCGACGCGACTCGGCTCGAAGAATATTTAATAAACAAAACTTGCGCTAATCGTTAAATTATGATTAATGTGCCGACAACAAACAATAAACTTGCTGCCCGGCCCGAGAACACCGAAAACGTGCGAATAAAGCGTGGGCGACAGCATCGGACGTGCCTAACAAAATCCCAGACAAAAGACCTAAAAGACCAAAGACCAAAAGACTGAAAGACCAAAGAACCACCAAGGAACTGGAGCCAAGAGTCGGGTCCTTGAAGGCGAGTCGTGAGTGTGTGTATTAAAATATGCGCCGCCATGAACTCTGCGGGGCAACAAACATGGAAACTTGGCAGGCATTACGTGATAATATGTGACGAAGTGAATAATTAGAGGGGATGTGTTAAATATCCACCAAGACGAAGTTGATGATTAAAGTCAGGGAGTATATAGTGGCCATACTTGGTAGGAAGTTAATGAAGTGATGAAGAACTTGTCAGAGGAAAAAGAATGAAAGAAAGTATATTGGAATATTTTCTTTGAGCTTACTAAAATCCCCCATCAAACTCAATTTAATTCCCCACCAAATATAGCTTTAAATAACTTAAAATATATTACTGCTGACTCTTCAATTATTACTGAAGATTATGGCTTGTCCTTGAACTCAAGTTTACTCTGGATTATCCTAAGTAAACAGACCAACTTTTTCACTAGCTTATTCCACAGAAAAGAAACCTTTTTCCAATCTGCCACGCCACTGCATAATTTGCAACCGGCCTTGGTCTTGTTTTTGCCGCAATTCATTGGCCATGTCACCGTCTGGGCCACGTTGCCTTTTGCCACGCCTCTTTTGCATAATTGAAGGAGACTCCTGGTGCTGCCGGTGCTGCTGCTGCTCCTGTGCTCAGCTTTTTTCCCTGCTGCTGCCGTTTTAGAGCCAATGGCGTATTTTAGCTTACCTCGGCTCTTTCGCACGGAGCTCTCGCCTAGACCGTTGTAGTCGGCTTATTAAATATTAAAGTCTCGACTGGGGACCGCTAAATCCTGCGGCTGTCAAGGTGCCGCAAAAACTCAGCTCAAAATCCTGTCACACATCCTGCCAGCATGTATGGGACCTGGCTGCCTGCCTGCCTGGCCTGCCACCTGCAGCCGAATTCAATTTCTTGTCCTCCGCTTAGTGCCTCTGCCATCTTGTCAAAGCTGAAACTGGAAAACTCGGTTGCAAGTCTATAAAAAAAAGGAAAAGTCCGGAGAAAAGCCCCGGGAGAAAAAAGTGCGAAGTGCGGATTGGGAGGCAGGACGAAGCGAGCGTGGAGAAAAATCAACTACTAAAAGTATTATTATTGTTGGTTGCACCTGGAGGTGGTTTACTTTGTCACGGATATGTTTTCTTTGGACTTACCATGTCAGACCCAGCTCTGGGTATATATATCCTTGCAGACGTGCATGTGTGTGTGTGTGTGCTGAAACATGCCGGAAGTTAAATAGGAAATTTTATATGCTTTTATAACTGTGCACGTGTCTACAAGTGGCGAGCTCCGAGTTGCTGCAACCAAAGCAAGGAGTTTTCAACTGCTTTATGCTTATACGAACAGCAGGGTTCAAAAAATTAGTAACCTCTTGGGAAATGCTGATTTTATAGGGATATGTAAGGATATAATAAAAAATATTTAAGTTTATATCAGTAAAAACCATGGAATTACTTTGAAATTCATAGAAAGTAGTGCCTTTAAATATCTATTTGATTTTTTAGTCTTCTTATGTTTCTTTAATTCAAAGATATAACTATCAAAGTATCCCTAACTGTAAGTGTGGTTGTGTTACCTTGCGGCAAGTTGTTCGTTTGATGAAGTGCCGCTCTCGGTTGCGGCTGTGGCTTTGACTGCAACTTGCAGCAACTTTGAGGCGAGTGCGTGCATCCTGCATCCCTGCCGCACTGTTGAAAAAGAAAAGAAAACTTGTGTGCACACGTGTACATGGGTTTTCCATCCTGAGTGCAAATCGAACTTACCTGTAGAACCGATAGAAAACCATTGAAAACCAAAGTCGCTGAAAGGTAGGCAATATAAAATAAATAAATTATTGCTGATTGGGTGGTGACGACAGGCAGCCGCGATTTAAACATATATTTAAAGCCTTTGCCTTGTTAATGTATGGTATTTGTTTAAAAAACATATATATATATAAATCCCTTGGGTAGAGCGAACACCACAGTATGCTAATAATAAATAAATAATAAACAATGACAGAGCAAAAGTGCGAAATAATTTAAATTCCACAACATTTACATGCCATTGTGTATATAAATCATGTGAAAGATATAGATAAAGACTAGACAATACTTAAAATAATTTAAAAAGCACATCTCGTTACCTTAATCAACGAATCCCGGCTTCGAAACAAGTTTAGAAATTCCCTTCAACTCGCTTAATGCTTCTTTAATTTTCCCATTTCATTCGGGGCTCGGGCAAGCAAACTGCAACAAATTATTTTTCGTTTTCCCTTCTTTTGATTACTGCCAAAAGCCCCCGAACAATGCTGTCTGCATTTGTGCAGCTTCATTACACCTCCTTGGCAGGACACAAGCCCCCATACCCTCGTCGGCATTCACTGACCAAGCAACACTTTTCCAACCACATCATGGCGGCTGCAGGAAAGGGGGCCGCTTGTGTGTGCCCGGAGGATTGCAGATGGAAAGGCTCCAAGCCTCACATGTTGCTCTCGGGAAACTTTTCCCTCTTCTCACTCTCTGTGGGCGAAATTGAGCTGCTTCATTTAGCCAAGGGGCAGAGTGGGGAAGGATACAGGGAGCAGGAGTTCCTGGTAACAAGTGCAGCAAACAAACAAGTCGAGTTTTCGGACATGGGCACACATTTTCGGTGCACAGTGCTTCCGTGGCCAAGTGTTTGATTAGAAAAGTTTACACAAAAGTTGCTCAAAAGATTTGGTTGTGTCTGTACAACCTGGTCCCTAAATCGGTCAATATTGGAGCTGCTTCCAGGATCAGCAGCATGTCCGGGTTTATAATTGCACAGCCCTGTCTCAGGAATTAACCGAATGTACAAAAAGTGTGCTCCCTGCATTTGTCACGAGCCTAGAGGGCAGGATGCAGGACCGGCCTCGATGGCAGGCTCAAGTGTCAAGTGTCTGTGTCTGATGCTGACCAAGGCATCCTTCCGGGACCAGCATGTCCTCCTAAACCGATGCTGGGTCCCTTTTGGGCCTGGTCTATTATGCAGAGAAAGAAATATAGAAATGGGATTTATAGTATATAACATATAAAGGATTAAACAAGTTGTTATATAATTATAAAAATATTTTAGGGACTTCTTAAGCCTTCAAGAAAAATCCCATTTGATCCTAATTTATTTATGAATATTATTTAATTTCCTTTTGATATATTTTCCCTTATTTTTCCCCAGTGGATCAGCGTATAAAAATGCATGACCGCAAAACATTTCTCAACTGAACGCCCATCCACTCCTCGTTGTATCCTTTTGGCTCGAAAGTGTTAAAATGTTGATTGTCCTTTTTTGTCGGCGCCTCATGTGTCTGTGTCTGTGTCCCTGTCTGAGCGAGTGTGCGTGTCTGTCTCGCAGTATGTGTGCGTGTTAAGTGTTTGTGCTTTGCAACGCCTTCAGTTGGGTTTCCTTTCCGTTCCCTTCCCAGGCTTTGTGTCTGCGTCTCGTGCGTGTCACAAATAAATTTTTAAGTAGCATTTGTGTTGATTGCCTTGAAAAAGGACACGGCAAAATCCGTCGGCCGAACGGCCAAGGACCAAAAAACCGAACCCGCATCGCGCAGCTCGTCTCATTTTACGGTCCCAACTTAGCCTCTCGTTGAGAACTGCCGCCGACCGGGTGAAGTGCGCTTGATTTCCACATTATTTTCTCCTCAGATGGCTTTCTTTTTTGTCCCCCGTTAGGTTTCCGGTTTTCCCATCAAGTGGATGTCGTCCTCCTTCTGGCTGGTTAACAAATTAAGTGCGGCATTGGGATTGGGACAAATTAAAATGGTTTAAGTTGAAGTTCTGCCTCACCTATTAATAAGGTGTGTGTGTGGTTGGCAGAGATTGAGTTTGGTTTGGAAAATTTATGGGTTTTGTAGCTTGGCTTCTAGATTAAGGAAAATGCGACGTAAACATTAAACATTGGAAATTAATTAAATTACTGAATAAAAAATTTAAGTTAAGTAAGTAGAATATATAGGAAAAGCGTGGGACTCAGAAACTGGACACTAAACCGCATAATACAAAGGCTGCCTAAATTACAAAAAAATCATAAATGCAGAAAATTTCTAAAAATTTCTTTTTTTTTCTTACTTTTTAAATCAAAAATTATCTGAAAAAATTATTCAATAACAGTTTTACCTAATTCTGATATTTATTATAGAAAAAAGAGTTCTGTTTTTTCAAAATTTATTTTTTAAATAATTTAATAACATCCATGGACCCTCTTTAACTTAACATCCTTTGAATGTTAACATTGCTTAAGAGCGCACATCACTCTATCTTTACTCTCTTTCTTTTTCATTTCTCTTTCATTAAAGAGCAACAACATTTCTCTCTTTCTCTCCGTTCTTCAACTGTTAGCCATCCTTTAACAGTCTTTTGTGTCCTCTGCTGCCGAAGAGAATCCAACTAAGCCAAAGCAGTAAAAGCCAAAAAGCAGCATCCTTTTCGCAGCATCCTTTTTTCCTGTGGATATCCAACCGCGGCGGTTACTTCTTCAGTTGTTGTTGGACCGCAAGAGCGATTCGTTGTGCTGGCGGATGAAAATTATCGAAAAAAAAAACAGAGGAAAACATAATAAACTTTGGCATTAAAGAGAGGCAGAGTGAGAGCGAGAGAGAGTGTTTGTTTTCGTTTTATTTCATTTCTTGCTGCTGCTGTTTCGGTTAAACAAAAGAAAAGCCTGCTGTTAAAACCGACGACAGGCGAATCAAGTAAGTGTCTGTGTGGGTGTCGTGTGTGTGAGAGTGCATTGGTGTGAGTGCAGACAATGCAAACGGGGCGCATTAGCAACGTTGTCCTGCCATTTCTGTTTTTTTTTTGCTCCTTCCTTGCTGTCTGTTAATTTGCATGTGCGCGGGTTCATGGATTTCTCCTTGCGGTTTCTGCTTTCAATACTTGTTGTTTCTTCTTTTTTATTTATTTTTTTACACTTAAAGTTTTGGGTTTTAATTCTTTTTCTTAGTTTACTTGTTGAAACATATGTTATAGTTGTCAGCCTGATTTTTGCTTGCTAATTAGTTGCTGCGAGTGGCCAACATGGCGTATGAGTAATCAGAGAAGAAGCTGTCATGCTTTGGCTTAAGAGGAACAGAGTGGGGGTTAATGTGGAAATATATGCACACATTCAGGGCCGCAGGGCATCGCAGCAGGTGACTGACAACATATGCTAACATATGCTCGCACCCACAGCCCATAATAAAACCCAAATGAGACCCAAACCCAAAGTGCAGCCGTAGTAGCAAACTTATATATTAATATTCCGCTTAGATTCCCCCTGTAAATTCCGGCCACTCAACTTTAATCAAAAACGGAAGCGGAAGCGCTCCCAACTTCCGGCTAAACTTTTTTTTCGCGTATAGCTTAATGCCAAAGTGTCTGAAAAAAACCAAAAAAAATTACAATTTGCTGGCGAGGCGTGGCCGGGACTTGAAACTCCTTAGAGCAAGAAAAAAAATCAAAGTAGACAAAGTTTCGACCTTGGTATTTGTCTAGGAAAAGCAAAGAAAAGCGTGGCAGTTTTCCCTTATGCTGCTGTCTCATCGGTGTGAGTGTGAGTGGGTTTATCCTTGCTAGTGATTTGCCAATATGTGTGGGTGACTTTCACCGAAACCGGATTTCTACGTGACAAATCTTTATTTAATTTCAAAAATGCGAAATAAACTTTGACGTTTGTTGAGATTTATGCGAAGGCAATAGAACTGCCTCGCCCAGCAGATTTCTATTTATCTTCAAAAGGTTACTGAAATGGGAAGAGTGGCTGACTGTTGTGTAAAAGTTTTGACTGGCTCGACGGTTTAGCTGTGGCAACAGAATCTTTAAGTAATAACACCAGAGACGACAGCCTAGCACAAAGTTTTTCGGTCCCCAACTTATTTTCCACTTTATTTGCTTTGCTTTTAAAACTTAAATGCGGGCAATTTGAATTTCCATTTTAAAGAGGCAACTTTGGGACTCGGATATTGCTCACACTTTAAGGACTTGGTTAATTATTAACTTGGCTGCGCTTCTGCCATTTTACGAGGACTCTTATCACACCATTCGCACGGCCATAAACCAGGCGATAACTTCCTGTCAAAAGGATCATGAAATTAAAATGGAATGGCCAATGGCGCATCGAAAGCGTTAGTTGCCATCGAATAAACAAATTGATGATGAATAAACATTTCAGCACAGCCCAGACCCAGACCCAGACCCAGACCTCTTGGAACATTTCTTATTTACTTCTCTCTGCAGTTTGCAGTTAATTTGTAGCAACAGCATGGCTTGCCATTCCCGTCTCCCGTTTCCGGTTGCTCCACTTCCCCTTCCGCCACAGTTGGCTGGCAACCAAATGACCAAACAAGGAAATTGGCTACCAGGACGCCACTCGGTCCACAGGACCTTAACGATTGCAGCTGCCAATTAAGCTGCGAAAATTCGAACGAAGTGAATCAACGGTTTGACGGGGTATTTAAGTCGCTGAAAATACAAAATTACGCAGACACTTTTACTTATTTTTAGCACAGCTAAAAATGGTGGTGTCTGAGAGGTACTAAGTAGGTAATTAGTTACCATTAAAAACAGTTGGTTTTTCAAAATGCCAATTAGCTTTAAAAGAAAGAACTAAATAAGCAACCTAAATAAGCTTCTTAGAGTTTCCTATTATATTTTTTCACCTCGAAATGTTTCTTTAAAATTTAAAAAGGATAATTATACAAATATTTGTGACTTTAAAAATTAAAAACCACACTTCTAGAGTTGTATTTGCTCTTTAAATAATTTTTTTAAGGTTTAAGGTATATTTCTTTTAACTTTCTTTAGACTTTAAATTTTCTAGACTCTTCTTTAAATTCCTAGAATCCTTATTTCTTTCTTATTGATTAAATAAAACATTAATAGGCCTAAATTTTAATTGTAATGACAAAAAGTTAACAAGCCAAGCCTGCTTTTGCTCAGCATAAACCCAGAACCATCAATCAAACCAGCCTAGGCTCAACAGTTTTAAATGAAAGTCCCGAAAAAAGGCGTTCCACTGTCGCCTCATTATCACCGAAAAACAGCAAAAACCGGCCAGAAACGGACTAAAAACCGAAGAAAGGAAGTCTTGGAGCGTCAAAATAACCGGGATAACTGAGGGATTGCCAGGACAACAGGCTAAGCCCACAGCGAGATTAATTAAGTCCGCGTAGGCTGCAGCGGCGGCAAACAAGGGAAGTACCAACAACAACCCCCTGAAATATCCTTGCCCTGCCTTGCCTTATCCTTCGCAGCATACTTTTTGGCGTCGCGTGAGAAATTAAAATTTCAAAGCGAAAACGTGTTGCCGCATAAGCAGGTTGTGTACGTGTATGCGTATTTACCCAGCCAAGAACAACAAGAGGAGAGCACACAGCAGCTGAAAACTGGGAAAAGAATAAAAGGAAAACATCAAAAATAACAAAAACCAAACATAAACAAAGGCAAATAAGCAGGAAGCAGCAGCAGCAGCAGCTACAGCGGCTTGTTGACCTCCTCCGCGTACTTCCTCGGCCTCCTTTGCTTCCTTAATAAGCGCGGCGTCAACAATGCATAAGTATAAGGTGATCCTGACCAGGACGACGAGGGCTGCCACATGAAACAGTGACGGCGTTGGGAGTTAAGACAGACAGCCATAAATAAGCTGTTTAAGTTTGGGAGATATCAGGATCTTAGCTGAGAAAAATGTATTTAAATATTCTTCAGAAGTCAAGCTGAAATAATTATTAAATTGATTTAATTATATTATTTTGTTGCCTCTTTAGATATATTTATAAATTGTATACTAGAATTTTAAATAACTAAACCTTTTAGCTAATCGTTCAAGCAGCACTCAAAAAACTGCTGTCTTTTTTAAAAAATACAATTTCATTTTCAATCTGGCTGTAATAGAACCCAAAGAAATTTATCAATTAAATTAAATTAAATTGAGTTATTTCCAATAAACTTCTCATAATAATATAATCAATATTTAACTTAATTAAACCAAATCCTGCAATCTATGCCCGCCTCTCATTATTAATATCTTATTGTCCGAGAGGCAAGTTAAGCAATTGCAATCAACCTGACCGACCCCAAGTGACATTTACCTTTCGATTGATCGTTAGCAGTGACTCCTTCGTACCGGCGTGTCCTTCCAACCCTGAATACGCAGAGACGCACACACACTTGGACGTCTCTGTTAATGAGTTCCGCCTTGACGCTGATGAGGATGTAGGATGTAGGGATGTTACATGGAGATGAACGGTATGATGGTATGCAGGGATGCTTGGCTGCTGGAAAGGATGATGAGCTTGTTGCTCTGCGACAATAAACGTGTTGAATGTCAAGAGTACACAGACACACGCAAAATGGTCTTTTATAAAGAAAAATATATATTTGAGAATGAGATTAGCCTAAAGGCTCATCTAAGCTTCACTTTAAGAACAAGAACTGGTATAAATATTTCTTTTACACCAGAAAAATATTTAAAATAAATATTAAAACGATTTAAATTAATTTGAAATAGGTTTAAGGTTTTACGTTCAAGGTATAAATAATTTTGTAAAGCCTAAAAATATTTAGAATATATATAAAAGCGATTTAAATTAGTGTTAAATAGGTTTTTGCAGATATAAATTAGACAGAGCACTCATACTTTTTTCTAATGCCTCTGTTCGGGTTTTACATATTTTTTTTACACCTTAAACATATTTAAAATATATTTAAAAACGATTTAAATTAAAGTAAAACAGGTTTGTGGTGGCTTGTATTTATTTTTCAGTGCCTCTGCTTGCGTGTGTGATTTAATGTATTTTCCGCGCTATCTCTCTTCTCCCACTCTTTTTATATAATTAAATATGTTACTTAAATGATGACACCAGAGAGATGCTCCATCAAATTGCTTCGTTTCTGGCCCCCTTTGGGCCGCCTTGTCTAAGCCAAAACACAATTGCGGTTTTTGCGGGGGAGTTAAGCCCACACACGAGCTCAGGCACACTCAGGCACACACCCACACACACATGTGGTGCTGCGAGCGGGCAATAAAAAACGCTTAAAAAGCAGAATTACTGCATTTGATAAAAACGACACCCCAAGGATTAGCCGGCCGTTCGGGGCAGAGTGTGTGTGTGTGTTGAAAGGGCGGTGAAGGCTTGCGGAAATTCACTCATGCAAAAAGGTTGACCTTCATTGGGTCTTGGCCTTTTATTTACGTCTGTGTGTGAGAGTGTAGTTGAAATTTTCCAGCTCCCGCTCTGCTCTCGAGTTTCCCTTTTCAACTTGGCCAACTCCAATTAGCCTTAAAATGGATTTGTGTTACGCCCAAACTACAATACATTTACCTCTGGGATTTGTTGAGCGAGGAGCTCTCAAGGTTCGAAGGACTCTCGAATGATTTTCCATTATCCCTTTGCCCAATTTCCTCCGCTGCCTGGCTGACTTCCCTGTTGATTTTACGCCATTTTGTCGCATTTTTGGCGGACAGCAGAGAGAAAACATTTCATTTTAATATCCTGCAAAGGAAGTTGGCGAAACCGAAACAACTTTTGTGATAAGGGAGGCGGTTGGCGGATTTATGGGGGGAAAATGTGGAAATATTTATGAGATTCACACATATACACTGACTTACTATTCATGTGTGTGCTTTGTGCGTTAATGTATGTGTAATGAGTTGGCCAAGTGTTGAAATCTGCATTTACGGCAGCCTTTGTATCGCATTTGGGATTTAATTTCCTCCAATGCGTCTCTGTTTCGCTCTTTCCTTTTTGATACTCTATAAAAAGAGGGGTTAGTTGAGCACAGGAGAGGCTTAAAAAAAAGTAAACTTTTATTTAAAAATATTTATTTAACAATTTTATGTACCTAATTCTGAATTTGTGTCGATTGCAAACTGACTCTAACCGCTAAGCTTTTCGTTTGGTTGAATTTTCTTTAATAAAATTAGACTGAATATATATCGTTAAGACCTTTTTAATCAAGGCTTATTATTAGGACATCTTGTTTTAATCGGATTAAAGTTAACGTCAAACTTAACCTAAGCAAAATCTATGCAGAAAATTCCAAAATTTCAATTAAAAAAGTCAAGATTCACAGCAAATTAAATCAGTTAAGGGAAACTAGCCTTAAATGTTTTCGTCAATTATTCAATTATTATTATTGTCTGTGTTGCAACTTTAAAATACAAAAAATTCCTCACAAAATTCTATACAAAATATAATCAGACTTGATTTAATTGCCACTTGATTTAAATTTAATCATACAAATAACCCTTAAGACATTTAATTCTCAACCTTAACTAATCTTTAATCCCTTTCCCTTCTCCTTACAGTTAACCACTAGGAGGGACTAGGACATAGTCCAACCAGGACCCAGCAGCAGGCACAGCGACATGGACCTGCCGTCCATGGTACAGCGCTCGGGGGATACGCTCATCGTGCGCAGCGTGGTCAGCGGCAATCAGCTGTACACCGAGCAGGGACAGAACCAGCACAATCCCAGCATGAGCAACATGGCCAGCCTCAGCGGCAGCAACAACATCTCCAACAGCAACACAGCAGCCTCCCAGGTGAGCTCGTCGCTCCTGGAGCGGCATGTGGAGCGTTTCCGGCTGCAGCAGCTGCTGCAACAGCAGCAACAGGCCGCCGCAGCAGCTGTGGTGAACAGTGTGCAGCAGCAACAGCAGCAGCAGCAGCAGCAACAGCAACAGCAGCAGCAGCAGGCTGTGCTCAGCCTGGATGCCAAGGAGGAGGGCCTGCCGCAGTGCAAGATCAAGCGGAACTACAGCTGCAACCACTGCGCCTACTTCACCCAGAACCCGCGCTACCACCTGACCCACCTGCGGGACGTGCACGGCGAGAAGATCGTGATCAACAAGTGCAAGCTGTGCCTGTACGCCTCGCGGCACTTCCAGAAGCTGGTGCGGCACATGAAGATGGTGCACGGCTGCACGGACGGCATACCCAGCGGGCATGGGCAGGCGCGGGGCAAGCGTGGGATGAGCCGGGAGGCGCGCAAGCGTCGCCTCGAGGAGAGCGTGGGCGTGATGGGCGGCCAGTCGCTGACGGTGCAGGTGCCCGATGTGCCCACGCTGGAGCAGGTGAAGCGGGAGCTGCTCCTCCAAGAGGAGAAGCTGCAGCGGGACATTCAGGCCTTCAAGCAGCGCCAGCACGAGGAGCAGCAGCGCGAGCAGCAGCAGCGGGAGCTGGAGCTGGTGGCCACCAGTGCGTATGAGCGACAGATGCAGGTCCTGCGCGACTACGAGCGCCAGTCGCCCGCCGAACCGCCCACGCCCTCGCCCACCAGCGGCTCCGCGACGCCCCCCTCGAACGGCGAGGAGCCGCAGAACCGGCTGCTCAAGTGCAGCGCCTGCGAGTTCACCACCCTGTACCGCACCCAGCTGCGGGCCCACGAGCTGGCCGAGCACGGCAAGACCAAGTTCTTCCGCTGCGACAAGTGCAGCTATGTGACCCACATCAAGGCGCGGTTCAGCAAGCACGTCAAGTACCACTCGATGCCCATGATCAAGTGCGTCACCTGCGACTTTCGCACGCCCTACAAGTGGAACCTGGACAGGCACATGAAGAACCACGGCGGAGCCGGTGCCTTTAAGTGTGCGGCCTGCGACTTCACCGCGGACATCAAGCAGTCGCTGACGGTCCACGAGATGAACCACCATGTGCCGCCGGTGGGCAATGCCGGCTCCATTTGGCCGCGGCGCCAGAACAAGGTGGGAGCCAGCGAGATGTGTGATGACTTTCTCAGCGACTCGGCCGAACTGGAGGATCAGTACAACAACAACAATGTGGATGACGAGCTGGATGGGGTGGAGGATGTAGATGAGGCAATGAGCGGCGGCGAGGAGCAGCCATTGCATCATCACTATGGCAAGCGAAGCAAGTACGAGGATGAGGAAGAGCCCACGGACCTGTCGCAGAAGGGTGGCTGCTCTTCGGACACCTCCAGTGTGGGCACCACCACGCCAAGGGCCCAGAGACCGATGCCCAATCTCATACCGATCAGCAAGGGGGCCAAGGAGTAAGTACATCCTAGAGATTTATATTTCTCTCTGAGAATTTTTAAGTAAAAATGGACTTAAAATAAGAAAAAACGTACTCAGATAACTACCAAGAACATTTGTACTTACTTAGATGTGGTTCGGTACTCAGTTCAAGAGCAATTTTTAAGAATACGAATACTAATATTAAGTATTTTTTTACTTAATCTAAGAATTTAAAAAACAACGTACTCAAAATGAGAAGAGTACGAATTTGAGTACGCGGATTCCTAATTTTCGGATCCCAAGATTCTCTCTGTGTAAAGAAGCTTCCTTATTAAAACCTTTTCCTTATTCCCCCAGCGTCCTGAACCTGTCCAAGGAGACCAATGCCTCGCGCAGCTCCCTCACCGAGATTGCCTCCATGTTTTTCAATGAGAAGCAGATCTCCGAGATGCTGGACAAGTCAGATGTCCCCCAGCTGTCGCCCGCCACCACGGTGGCCTCGCACAACTCCACGCGCAGCCAGCTGACCAAGAAGTCCAGCTTTATGGACAAGCTAAAGACGGGGGCCCACCAGGAGAATCTCGTCTGCCAGTGCGGTCACGTGGCCAAGTGCCTCTCCGAGTCCATCATCCATGGCAAGACCTGCCACGCCTCGGCCGTAATCATCGACGACGACGATGCTGGGCTCCATGAGGACGATGCCGACGATCGGCTGGAGATCGACGAGGATGACGATGACCATCACTCGCACTCTGCCCTGAATCTCAGCGTGACGGGTTCGACGCGTTGCCAGCACTGCCGCCATCGCTGCAAGTCCTCCACGGACCTCCTGCACCATCTGACGCAGTGCGTCGAGGCCATACGCTGTGCCAACGAGATGTACGACTCGAACTCGGGCGAGAGCGGCGGCGAGCGACGTCCGGACTCGCAGAGCCTGCAGCAGCAGGCCGCCGTCCAGCAGCAGCGGGTGTGCATCTGGAACAAGGCGGCCAAGGAGATAGCAGCCGCCGCTGCGGCCGCTGCAGTGCAGCAGGAGAGCAGCAGCAAGAGCCTGGTCAAGTCGCCGGCAGGGAGTCAGGGGACCAGCAACGAGGAGAACAGCTACTACGGGGTGGAGACGGCGCCCGGCTATGGTGAGGTAAGTTCGGACTCCACTAAGCACTGAAAGCACCCAGGTCCTTGAAGTTTACATTTCTTTCGAGTTATTTTTTTATTTTTTTCAATCCTAAAAAAAAGGAATAACGTTAAATGGATGATAAGCTAGGGATATAGGAACTTCCCCCAGTTATTTTCGTTTTATTTTTTCGTTTTTTTTGTCAAAAACAACGCAAATCCGGCACCCAGACCTCTAGGCTACACACCATACTTTTTTTTTTTTCGTTTAAACCCCCATCCTCCACCCCAGCACGAGCATATGCCACGTCAAAATGAAATTTGACTCTCTCACGCACTGCAGGTAACCAAAAAGATGACGCCCGAGGAGGAGGCCGCCAACTCGTCCCTGAAGAAGGTCTACAAGTGTCCGCACTGCAGCTTCTGGGCCTCCACGGCCTCCCGCTTCCATGTCCACATTGTCGGCCATTTGAACAAGAAGCCCTTTGAGTGCTCCCTCTGCTCGTACCGCTCCAACTGGCGCTGGGACATCACCAAGCACATCCGCTTGAAGACCATCCGCGATCCCTCGCACAAGACCGCCAAGGTGCTGATGAACGACGAGACGGGACGCCGGAACTACACCAAGTACAACAAGTACATTACGCTGATGAAGGTCACCGAGGAGGATGGCGATCCCAAGCTGATGAAGTCTGGGGAGATGACACCCAATCAGGTGGCCTCGCTGGCCTTTCTCAAGGACTATGCCAAGGTGGGCTCTGTTACGGGTCAGGATATTACGCTAGAGCCAGTGCTACCCAGCAAGCCGAGTGCCTTGGACGATGCCCATTTGGCGGATAATCTCATAAGGATTCCCTTGCTGGCCACCATGATGAATGCGGCCATGGCCCAGCAGCAGCACCAGCAGCAGCAGCAGAAGGAGCACCAGTCCACGATGATCACGCCCTCGGTGACCATATCGCCGGTGAAGCGACAAAGCCAGGGATCGGCAATGCAGGGCAAGCCCAGCGACGATCTCATCACCGAGGTGCACCAGGAGGGCAACGAGAAGAGGACGGTCTACAGGTGCCGCAAGTGCAACTTTGGGTGAGTTTTTTGATAGAAAATGTTTATTTATGTCCTTCAAATTCTCTTTTTCATTTAAACAGCCACCAAAACCGCGATGCTGTGCTGGCCCACGTGAAGATCCACTACCAGGACGCCAGCTATCCCAAGTCCAGCCCTGCGGCCAGCAGCACCTCGCCGCTGCAGGTGTCCGTGGGCAATAATCCGCAGTTCTACATGAACAAGGTCTTTGCCGCCATGTGCCTGTCGCAGTCTCAGGGCTCCCCGGGTTCCGGGTCACCCGGTTCCAGTCCGACCATACCAGCTGGTCTGCTGCAGCGGGCCATCCAGGAGGCCCAGCACCTCACACCGACGACGACGCCCAACGATAGCGCTCTGAGCGGGCTCGCTCTGGCGTTGGCGGGCGGGAAGCCACCAGCCAATACGACGAAAGCCAGTGCCGCCTCCATTTTAGAGCACGGTGAGCAGAAAGCGAGTCAAAACGAGGCAAGTGCCGACAGTCTGACGTCGCCGAACACCACCACCACCACCACGAGTACCAAAGTCACCACTAGCACCACCAAAGACACCGCCAGATCGCTGCAGGATCTGCTCACATCACCGCGCAGCGCCAGAAATGGAAGCCATCATCCCTCTAACGCTAACAGTAGTAACTCGGTTGTGGGCAATGGACTCCTTCTGCGGCAGGATGCCGTCTTCGTCGCCTCATCCACCAACAACACAACAACACCACCCAAAGCATCAACGCCTCTGCCAGTAACTACCACTCCTTCTCCTATTTCTACTGCTTCCAAGCCCCTGGCTCATCATCAACTGGGTGCGGGCTCATCCCCCTCATCCTCATCCCGACTACACTCCACCTCCACCACGCCTACATCGCACACGGCCGGTGATGGTTACCACCTGGCAGCGGGTCTAACCCATGTTCACTCCTCCATAGCCACTAACCCCAGCCACAGCCACAGTCACAATCCCAGCTCCTTTCCCCTGTCATCGTCGTCGTCGTCGTCTGCCTCTGCATCGTCAGCATCCTCGGTGGCCTCCACCTCATCGGCAGCGGGCTCTGCGTCTGCCTCTTCGTCCTCCTCCTCAGCATCGCCACCGCCGCCAGCCTCGTCTTCCTACCTGGCAGCGATGGCCCAGCAGCAGCAGCATCAACAACAGCAGCAGCAGCAGCAGGCAGCAGTGGCCCTGCAGATGCCACATCCTCAGACGAGATTCCATAGCCATCAAAGTCCAGGTAGTCCCGGCCTCCTGACCATGGCCGATGGCGATCGACGCGACCCGTCGCCCTATCGCTGCGGCCACTGCCACCAGGTGTCGAATTGGAAGCATGTCATCCAGGTATGGCCCAGTGCACTTTAATGGTTTCTGTGTTTTGTCCCAAATCAAAAACCGAAACGAGCCGCCGCCGATCCCAGACCCCCGACAAAGTTTCGTTTTTGACCCCAGAACCCTATTTACTGAGGAGATGGAAGTTAGAGATCTTTAAAGAGGGGGAAACCCCAAAAATGGGGAGTTAGGAGGAGATGAATTTTGAGGGAAATACTCGTTCGTATTAGCCTAAGGTTTATCTGGAAATTATCCATGAAAAACATTTTTGAAAATTACTTTAAATGGATTAATGCTTAAATATTTATTTACAAATTAGAATACATATTTAAAAATATCTTAAAATATATTTTAAAGTCAAAGAACTTTATATATTTTTTATCCAGAATTTATCTACAAAAAATACATTTAAAAACTTCTTCAAGTTGATTAATGCTTGAATATTTCTTTACAAATTGGAATTCCTATTTTAAAATATATTTTAAAGTCAAAGAACATCATATAATTTTACAAAAAACATCAAAAAGTATCTTAAATTCTTGAGATATTGGTTTTTCGATTAATTTTTGAAGTGAAAAGTTGACTAAGTTTCTTAATTGAAGAACCTAAACTAGTTTACTTTTAAAGAGAATTCTGATAGCTTGGAGTCCAAATTAATGCTCATAAGAACTTAAAAAAACGAAAACAGAAAATCCCCTGCTAGTTAAACCCCAAGGATGAACCTTTGTGAGCTTTTAGCAGTCGTCCCCCTGATCCGTCACCTTCCGTCACCCATCTTTTGTCACCACTCCCATCTGTGTCCGTAGTCCCTGCGCTGCGCTGGTAAATATGCAAAGTCAATTTTGTACTTTCCCCGATTTTTTTATGTTCCCCCCGATTACCCATAAATAATCGATAAGTATCGATTGACTGTCCAAAAATACATATGTGTGGTGTCTGGTCTTGCTTTTGTTGTAACGTTCTCATAATATATACGATAAACGGTTAACTTTAAGAAATTCATTGGTGAAAGTCTTGCTTGCTCTCTCTCTCTATTTACCTCGAACTAAATGTAATCCATAAATTCGAAAAATCATGAAAAAAACAAACCCATGACACCATGAAACCTAAATATTAAAAAATAAAAACCAAGCTAACCTCTGAGGGATTCCCATTACGGTGCGAGGGTTTTCGATTGGGCTAAACTCATGGTTATTATATCGCCTTGAAAAAGGATACATAAACACTCACAAACACACAACACACCCACACACAACACATACATAAAGACAGAAGGAAACTCGATTAATGAAATTAACAAATTCGCAAAACTAATTCTTGAATCCTTTTCCCTTCTTTCCCCCCAAACAGCGGCACTGTCGCTTAAAGCATTCCGGGGATATTCGGATCGAGACCCTTGAGCGTGGCGCCAACGTCTCGGCCAATGCACCGCCCATCTACCGGCCATTGGGAGCAGGTGCCAGCAACGAATCCCAGTCCCACATCCCGCCGAACCCCATCACCCTGAAGTCCGGCAACAGCATTAGCAACACAAACGCGAGCAGCGCCCAGCTCCTGATGACCCCCAAGCAGCTGGAGCAGCTCCTCCACTCGCCACTCTCCGCCAGCGCCGCGGCCGTGGTGAATGCGGCCAACACCCAGCAGGATCTCCAGGCGGTGGCCGCCTACTGGGCAGCTGCCTGCAAGGCGGCCGTGGCCAGCGGCGGCAATGCCGAGGAGCTGCTGCAGCTCCAGCAGAACGACCAGATCGAGATCACGCGCCTGCCCTCGGCCTCTGACCATGGAGGAAGCCACCAGAACAACAACAACAATAACACCAAGAGCAAGCAGCAAAAGTGCCCGGTGTGCCCCTACATCTCGGAGAGCAAGTCGCAGATGAACTACCACGTCTCCCTCCACAAGCCCACGCAGTACGAGTGCCGGCTCTGCACCTTTGTGTGCGCCAAGAAGCAGCACCTGAGCAGCCACATGAGGAGTGTCCACCAGCAGCAGATGGGGGCGGGAGCAGTAGCAGGAGCTGGAGTAGGCGGATCAGCTGCCAGTGCTCCCTCCTTGGGCCTCGACTTCAGTGTGGCCCTCCAGCTGGCAGCTGCCGCCAAGCAAGCGCAGCAGCTGCCCGCCTCCACGCCGCTGTCCATCGATCTGTCCCAGCTCCAGCTGGACGCCGCTGCCTCGGACGCGGAGCTCAATCCGCAGCAACTGCCGCCGGAGTACCAGTACAAGCTGATCAGCTACTGCCCGCGGTGTCCCGCCCGCTTCGCCCAGAAGCACAATGACGAGCGCAACGCCAAGCAGGAGCTGGAGCAGCACCTGCTGGCCCACGGCGACCAGGAGGTGGATGTGGACCAGAGCTATGTGTGCGCCTACTGTGAGTACCGCACCGCCGAGGAGACCCTGCTGCAGCTGCACCGGGCCGTGCACATGTCCCACTACCAGGAGAAGTGCCAGCAGCTGTACAAGAACTGCAAGGAGGATGTGGAGTATCCGGCGCCGAAGCTGCTCCAGCTGACCGGTCCCGAGACCATCTGGGTGGTGGACAACGAGCTCAGCCTGCAGCTGCTCCAACAGACCACCGGCGAGGGGGTCAGCTCCTCCACGGGGTGCTACGACAACCAGAACTCGCTACTCAAGAAGCAGCTTGAGTCGGGCGGTGGTCAGGTGGGAGCCATTCCCCGGGAAACCACCGATGAGGAGAACCACGGGGCCGCCCGCGAGGAGGATGAGGAGCGACGTAGCAGCTCGACGCCTTCGACCAGCGCCTCGGTGGCCACCAGTGACCTGGCGGCTGATGCCAGCAGCGATGCCGGCTCCATGGACATGCCCCAGTCCGCCTCGGCGCCCGAGCGCTGTCTCCACTGTCCCTTCGAGACCCAGCAGCACGAGGAGCTGCAGCAGCACCTCCAGAAGCATGCCTGCGTCAATCCGCCGCCGCCCAACGCCCAGAAGTGTGCCCACTGTGATTATAGTGCCAAGGAGGAGTCCGAAATGGAGGAGCACACGGCTCTGCACTTCAATGCCAGCGAGAAGCTGAAGGCCGTGGAGTTCTACACCTGCTACGACCAGCTGGAGATCAGTGTGGAGCAGGAGCCGGAGGAGTCCGGGGAGGCCAAGCACCAGGCCACCGAGCACAACAACAACCAGGACAATGTGATGAACGCCAATGTGCAGCAGGAGCAGCTAGGCCCAGAGCAGCCACTAACCAACGAGGAAGCCGCCGCCGAGGAGGAGCCGCCGGCCAAGAAGCCCAGCACCAAGCTGATCCTGTACAAGAACGACGGCAACTTGAGCGTGAAGCCCTCCTCCGGCCAGGAAGAGCCCGCCTCGGAGGCGCTGAAGAGCGAGAATATCAGCGATCGCCTGCGCCGCCGGATCCTCCGGGGAAGTGCCAACCACTCGGAGGAGTCGCCGGCCCAGGAGCGACCCACAACCCCGGAAAATAAAATGATACTGGTCAATGCCAAGACGGGCAAAGTCATTTCCAGAAAGTAGGCCCCCAGCAAAGGCCGAACCTTTTATTAACTTTAATCAAGAACTACGCCTAGGTTTAACTTATTCTTTAACTTTAATTTAGTTTTGGTTTTGTTAATACTTTGTTGTTGCTTATGTTTTCTTTATATTTTTTTTGGGTTTGAGTTTGTGGAGCTTGGGATTCGTTTTTAGGGCACCTTTTTAGGGGGTTTTCTATTGTCACTAACCACCCACACACCACACACACACCTAGTTGGAACATGTTCCTGCACTTAAAATCTTCTGTAAGCTTTAAGTTAGTCACTAGTTATTTTTATTCTATAATTTATAGAGAAACAATTCGAATACTTTTATTATTATGTACGGGAAAACATTGATTTCTTTGTGTAATTAATTGCTAGAACGGTGCAAAATGTAATTTAAATTAATTGTAAAATAGAAAACTAAACGTAAACTATTGGCTAATTAAGAGAAATGTAACGAGAAGACCTAAAACCCAACACGAGCAAGAGATCCAAAAGCGTTTCAAAGAAATACATTTGTAGATAAAACTTTAAGAAACTAGAAAAAAACAAGAAGAGAAATTCCAAATTAAGTCTTGCGTTCTTTAATTTTTATTTTGAATGGGAACTGTGATTATTGATAATTGTAAATGGAGAAAACAAAAAATTAAAGAAGAATCGCGTATATCATGCAATGAATATGGTACTATATACATACTATATATAAATCTATACATATATATATTTACACACAGCTGCTGCTAAAAGAAACACACAATTTAATATGCAATTCAAAAATCAACAGAGAGAATAGGGAAATGTTTGCAATATTTGCAATATTATTTTTTTTACAAGTGCAGCCTACACCCACGGTTAAAATTAGTGAATGATTTCTAGCTTTTGTCCGTACCATCATTATTATTATTTTTATTTTAACTAATTATATTACTACATATTATTGTTTTCCAAACAACCAGCGTCTCTTTGTAGCACAGTGTAAGCGTAAAACAAACAAAATGTTATCATAAACTGTAAGCAACGGAAAAGAACACACATGTGGAATAGCGGGGCCATATATTTAAATAGTTTAAAGCAAACAAAATGAATATTTAAACAAAAGAAGCAAATCAAAAACCAGAAGTTAAACAAGCGAAAAAGTGTATACAGAAAAACTTACTTGGATAACGAAAAAGAAAACTGCGAACCGCCTTTGATATGCATATATACATCTTATATCGAAACGATATCTATACACACAATATATTATTATATATTAAAATAGTCCTTAACATTGAACTACATTTATACTTAAAGCTTAGTGTAAATAACTTAGTTTTGTTTACTACGCACACACGGAAACACACAACACTACACAACCGACACACAACACACACTAAGATTTATGGCATTAAATTACAAAACAGAGAAAAATGTACAAAAAACAATTGTTAATAAAGAAATCAAATAAAAAAATACACACAAGTTGCATTTAAAATTCAATGCTTTTACTTTAAATAGAATAATTTTAAAATGTATTTAATTTTCTTCATAGCTAAGACAGCTTTAAACATTGGAACAAGTTCTGATACAATTTTAGATTAATATAGAAGAAAAGTCTTTGATTACGGAACCGTTTTTGTGATTAGGTAATATATTTAGGGATAATCTATAAAACAACATAATATTCTGTTAAATAATGTTCAGTTTAAAATTGTAGGCGGGATACATTTGAAATTTACATCAAGTTGGCAGTCCAAATAAAATCGTCATTGCCATTGTTATCGACAGTGGAAACGTATAAAATACGAGATTTCGGTATTTTGTTTTTATTATATTTTCTATTATATATCTGCAATAGCTGAATAAATAATAAATTCTTCTCTCAAAACGTAAGATTTTGATCGTTTTGGTATTAATCAAAGTGCCTTATCATCTAAAATAAAATTAATAATAAATTATACATTTTGGTATTTATCTCTCGGCCGTAGAGCATATTTAATAGATCCAGCGACGGTCACACTGAGTGGAAAGCAACAAAATTTTGATGAAAGATTAGAATTGAATTGAAATTGCGATGCATTTAAGCAAAATTGGTCTGTAGCAGCCAACGTAAACGAACGATAGCTAACGCGGAGCACCCGGAGCCGCAGCCACATGGATACCAAGTCCAACGATGACTCCGCTGGCAGTGATTCGCTAGACAAATCTATGCAAATAAAGTGTGTGATGGTGGAGACAACGAGCTCCGCGGTGGACGCCTCGCCAGAGCGTGAGGATTTGGACAACTGCAGCAGGGATTCCGCTGCCGAAACGGGAGCACAGGTGGGCAAGGCAGCAAAGGCAGCCAAGGGCGCAGCAGGAACGGGAGCTACAGCTGGAAAGCAGGCGGACCAAAAGACTGAAGCTGTGGCGGGGGGGCGGGGCGAAGGTGACAGTCCGGAGGCCAGCCAGTCCCCCGGTCGTACGGCCAGCAAGTCGTCCACTGCCTGCTCTGCCTTCGAGACGAAAGTCAAGCTAATCTCACAGAACCTCAAGGAAACCACGCTGGCAGAGACCTCCGCAGGCGTCGCCTCCGAACCAGCAGCAATAGTATCAGTATCCGCATCCACATCCACATCTGCCTCCAGCAACAGCAGCCTGCTGGAGCCGCAGACCCCCAACAATTCCTCCACGGACGATTCCACCTCGTCGTCCTCCGGACGCGTCAAGAAGGTACGCTTTCATCCGGACGTCAAGGAGAACGACGGTGGCAATTGGGTGAAGAAGAAGCGACGCGCCGCACAGACCAAACGACCAACCTCGTCCACCGGCGCCACTTGTGATGGCATGGATCTCGACGGCGAGGCGGAGGATGGAGAATGCGACGATGACCAGGAAGAGGAAGAGCCGGAGGAGGAGTTCGATCTGGCGAAGACTATCGCCGAGGCGGAGGACTACCTCAAACAGCACCCGCTGACGTTCGTGCGGCGCATCGAGCAGAATGGCGAGCTGCCGCAGGACGGGCTTCTCAGCATCGAGGACATGCCGCATCATGGCAACGAAGTCGACGGGGAGGAGTTGGTGCCGGAGAACCGGGAAGACGATTTTTACAGGCACGTCAAGGCAGAGAATGGCATTGAACGTATCCTGGGCAAGGAGACTAAGGCGGGCAAGGCAAGTTTAAGGATTCTCCCCTTGAAAGAATTTTTAATTACCATTTACTCTACTTCTCCTTCAGGTGGAATTCCTTTTGCGTTACGAAAACCAGGGTGGTCTTTTTTGGAAATCGGAGGACTTCATCAGGCGCACGTGTCCAACGCTGCTGAAGGCCTACGAAAAGAATCGCGAGCGCCGTCAACAGCGTTTGGTTAGTATATATTACTTATTCTTAATCATCCTTAATTATATTAAGTAATTGTTCTCACTTTTACAGATGCACCATGTTGCCAAAAGGCAGAGTTTGCGACAGCGATACACGGATTTCTAGTAGTGGCTGCTTAGGTTTTAGGCTTTTAATTAGGTTCCATTTAATTGTAACGTTTTTTGTAAAATGAAGTAAATAATTTTCTTTTGTTGAACAAAAAGAACTAAGCTTCGATTTTATTTCGAGGGCTGCAAGAGAATAAACACGTTACTTTTATAGAGAAATATTAAAATCAATTTCCTGAATAATTAATTTTTTAATTAATTGACGAAATTTAGTAAGGTTTCTGATGATCTGGGAGATGAATTGAAGTGCAGAAGTAGATCGCTCTACATAAATTCTTAGAAATGGCCAATGGGCTTAAATTAAAACCTGGTCATCTAACACAGACACTGTTTCTCTTACGTCAAAAAGCTAATTATTAATTAAACATATTTCTTAAAACCAGAAAAATGCTTCATTATTCAAAAAATGCAAAAATGCTTAGTGGAAACGTGTCACCATTCCAAGTTTTCAACCTTTCTTTCTAAGTATTATCAAATATTTCCTTCCCCCCCGCCACCCTGGCTAATGGTCATCCGATTTAACAGATCTAACGCGATGTTCATTCTAGTATATACTATATATATTCTAGTATTTCTCTTAGCTGATCTGCGTACCGACCTTACTAAGAGGCGCCGAAAAAGTGTATTTAACTCTCGCTCGCACTCATTTGGTTGCTAAATTTTACCGCTAGTGAGTACGTAGCTTAAGAATTTAGCGCTAGTGAGTATTAGGCTAAAAGTTAAAACAAAAATACCACAATTTTTTCCCGGGTATTTGGTATTTTTGCGAAATTCCCTTCATTTTTCTAGTGTTTTATGAGTATGTTGCTTGGATAAAATAATACTAAAAAAAAAACAAAACATAAAAATATATGAAAATGGACCCGGGATTTTTTAGGGGATTTCCCCTTTCGACTCTTTGAGATTTTTCAGGGGGAAAGCTAAATTTTCATCTGGCAACACTGATATAAATATAAATCGCAGAATAGTTATTTTAACTCGTTTAATGTAGTTCATTTAATGCACTGTATTAGCTGAACTTAGCACTTTGCTAGTTAATTGTCAGTGTCAATAGCCCGCAGTCGAACGGAGGAGATATAGCCCCCAGTGGCCTGATAACCCAGCTCGAATCGGAACAAAAGAGAAATTTTTGCGTGGTCACCAGTCGCGTAGTCTTCGTTGACGTCTGCTGATCTGTTTGTTCGGGACTCGCTAGGAACGGGAAGTCTGGACAGAGATTCGCAAGGCCAGGCCCTGCAGTAATATGCAATAGCTTGGGGTTGGAGCACAAACACATTTGTTTCGGAGGTGAAAGTCTGTTTTGACAGCCAGGTAAGTGCACTGCCCCCGCCCTCGCATGAGTCTCCACTCACTCACCACTCACCCTTATGTCCGATTAAATATCTCTCGGTGGTTTTTGTGTGCTTCCTCCAGTGCGTAGATAACTCTTCTTGTCGGGGAGGGGGTAGAGGAGTCTATTGCCCCGATCGGCATCCATTATATAAGGGTATACCTCCGAGTCGCGCGTGTGTGTTATGATATTGTTTACTGCACTTGACTCGGGCAAGCATCCCCCGAACATTCCCTGCCATCCCATCATCGCATCCCCCAGCTGCCTCTTCTGCTGCTTCTATAAATAGTTGCAGCAGTGCATTTTTTGTCTGCCGCTGTCAACCTCGGACGATGTGCGTCGTCTGCCTTTTGCGGCAGGTCAGTTGTCCTGCCCTTGCGCCCGTCCCAGCTCCGATCTTGCCACGTAGTGCGTAGTTCACGACAAAGAGATGGATTCCATCGGGATTCTGGCAGCGGCAGCGGCATTGTCTTCGCTTGAACTTGACGTTGACCGCTGGACTTTGTTGTTTATTTGCTGGCTGTGCGCGTGCCGCTCTTGCCTGCTCTCTCTCCCTCTCTTTTGTTTGGTTCATTAACCCACATCATCATCGCCGCTTGGCTGCCTCGTTCGCAGGAGGAGAAACTACGCAACAAACAAACAATAACAGAGAGCGAGAGGAAATAGATTTTGGTAGCAACTGCGCAGTGTTTCCCAGCGGATCAACAGAGCAATGCCGGAAGAAGAGCCGCCACAGAAGCCCATGGAGGAGGAGGAGGACGAGGAACAGGATCAGGCAGAGGATCAGCAGCCGCAGCTAGCGCAGGGCGAGCAGCAGCAGGAGGAGGACACAACCGCAGAGCAGCCACAACAGCCGGCTGAGGCTGTTGTCGTGGCCACCGAACTAACCGCTGAAGAGGCAAGTATTTCATCACTTACTGAAGCTCTAAAGGTTCTAGAAGTATTTAGGAATGACTAACATATCTTTATCTCATAGATGCGAGCCCGTCGTCTCCGCACTTTGGCCGCCCGCAGTGGCTTACAGAGCTCCCTGACACCACTGACACCCAGCCCTGAGAAAACGCCACGGAAACAGACCAATGTCTCTGGCGAGTCTCGCCTGGTTCGAGAGGCCACACCCAGCGACAAGGAGGTGGTCTCCCTGCCCACCCCGAAGGCTCCGCCCGTTACCGTCTGGCCAGAGCTTGGCGGCAAGCCGGACATGGATGTGGAGATGAAGTCCGTTGCCTCCACACCGGTGCAGGACGTGGAAATGACCCCGGCTCTCAGTCTGCCCGCTGCCAACGAGGGCACGAAGAGGAGTGTGCTGCAGAGCAGCAAGATTTCCCCAGGAAATCCCGAAGTAGCCATGGAATCTGCTGTGGGGAGCCCGCCCAAGAGCGTCGACGAACAGAACGAGCAGCTGCTCTCGCGCCTGCTAAACGCCACCTGGAATGAGTTCGGCAGCGGCTCCATTATCTGTGCGCAGAGCGCAAGCTTCCTGGAGCAGCAGCCCAGCCGGAGGTTCGACTTTGAGTGCATCGTGTCCAATGTGCTGATGGAGGCGGCGTTGAAGATTTACAACGACGAGCTGAGCGAGGGAGAGGGCGGCTCCGCTCTGGCGGACGACAAGGAGTTCTCGTCCGCCAAAAAGATCAAGTCCGATGATACGGAAGTGCAGGAAATCTTGGCCAATGCGGTGGCCACATCCCTGCAGCCCGTACCCAACGAGGCAGATGCAGCGGCTGGAGGAGGAGCAGCGGGACCCTTGGAGGCGACCAGCAGCGAGGCTGGAGGAGCCTGCGCGACACCCTCTGTGCTCAGCATCGTGACCACCACCAAGCACCATGTGCTGCTCTATCTCATCCGCTGCTACCAGAACTATCAGGCGGAGTGCGCCCGCAAGACGCCCTACAATCAGCCAGCCCTGCAGCTCGCTTTCGAGCATGTGATGCGGATGACCGTGCTGGTGCTGACCGACCGCATCCACCAGAATCTCAACGCCCACATGGACCAGTCGGCCCTGCTCGAGCTGATGTACATGGAGAAGGTGAGCGAGTCCTTCCTCATCGACCTGGTGGCCCACACGCACCCGGACGGGGACTCCTTCGACGCCATATTTGGCCAGGTGCTGCGCGGCCTCTTCGCCGGCATGCAGCGCAACATCTGCACCTCCAAGATCAACGTGCAGCAGATCGAGTGGCTGGCCAAGCTGGTGGTCATCAAGGTGGGCCCCGTCCGACCCATCGCCGATCTCGTGGCCCGCCAGCCCAACTTCCTGCCGCCCATCTGCACGAAAATCTCGGGTCGGGAGATCGTCAAGTGCAGCTTCCTGGGCCCCTTCCTCTCTGTCTCCCTGTTCGCCGAGGAGAACGTCAAGTTCGCCGAGTTCAGCACGAAGAACAAGCTGGAGGATGCGGCCAGTTCGCGGCTGCGCTGGGAGCTCCACTCCATGCGCACCCACATGCACACCGTGTTCCACTCGCTGTGCGTGAACGCCAGCAGCCGGCCCAAGACGATGGAGTACATCGCCAAGATCCTGCGCCACAACGACCGGCGCGTCCAGTTCGCCAGCGACGAGAAGCTGCTGGCCCGCGACGGGTTCGTGATCAACCTGATGAGCGTGCTCCAGCAGCTGGCGGTCAAGATCAAGCTGGACCGCATCGAGCCCAACTTCCACTACCACAAGAACTCGCTGGTCAACATCGAGCAGGACACGAAGATCCGGTACAGCGAGGAGGAGTACCGCAACTTCCTGGCCCGCGACTTCAGCGAGCCGGTGGAGAACGCCAACTTCCAGACGCAGTGCTGGTTCCTCACCCTGCAAGCCCACCATCTGGGCTACCTGCCCGCCATCCAGCGCTACCGCCAGAAGGTGCGTGCCATCAAGGAGCTGCAGAAGCTCATCGACGAGCTGGACCGCACCAAGCCTCACTGGGTCAACTCCCGATACGCCAGCCGCAACAATCAGTTCAAGGAGCGCTGGGAGAAGCAGCTGCGCAAGCTCAATCGGTGGGTATTCCTAGGCTCAGCTAATCCCTTTGTCTAATCAAAAATTCTTCCCTCGTGCAGCTCCAAGACCTGCAGCGAGATCACCCTGCTCGATCCCGCCCTGCTCCAGCGCTGCACCGAGTTCTATTCGACGGTCTGCGAGTTCATGCTCTACCAGTTCGAGGGCCGCCCCATCGAGGGACCCTTCATCTCCAAGCTGCCCGTGCAGCAGCTGAAGCCAACGGATGCATTTTCCGCACTGCCCGAATGGTATATCGACGACATCGCCGAGTTCATTCTCTTCACCATGCAGCACGCCAACGTGGACATACGCCAGGGCATCGACCACTCGATCATCACCTGGCTGCTGACCTGCGTCTGCGCCTCGCACCTCATCAAGAATCCCTATGTGACTGCCAAGCTGGTCGAGGTGATGTTTGTGTTCTCCCTGAAGCCAGCCAACTCTGTGAACACGGCGGTAAGTGGAGATTTCTCAAAGCTTTTACTAGTAAACTAAAGTTCCTGCTGTCTTCCGCGTAGATGTGGAACCACGAGCTGGCCCAGAACGCCCTGGTCAGCGCCCTAATGAGATTCTATGTCGACGTGGAGACAACCGGCCAAAGCACTGAGTTTTACGATAAGTTTACCATAAGGTAAGCATGCCAATAGCCCCATTAAGAGCTCCTGCAACTGAGATTTCACTCTCTCCTCACAGATACCATATTAGCCATCTGTTCAAATCCATGTGGGAGAACCCCATCCATCGGCAGGCCGTCATCTGTGAGTCGCGGGTGGGCAATCAGTTTGTGAAGTTCGTCAACATGCTGATGAACGACACCACCTTCTTGCTGGACGAGTGCCTGGAGAACCTGAAGCGCATCCACCAGACCCAGCAGCTGCTGTCGGACAAGGCGAACCTGAGCAAGATGAGCGCCGATCAGCAGCAGAGCCGGCTCACCCAGCTGGCCACGGACGAGCGCCAGTGCCGCTCCTACCTGACGCTGGCACGCGAGACAGTCGATCTGTTTCACTATCTGACAGTGAGTGGAACGCCTCCCATAGCCCTCCATATCTTTCTATATCTTATTATTATCCTAGAGCGACATTAAGGAGCCGTTTATGCGCGCCGAGCTGGTGGACCGACTCAGCTCCATGCTGAACTTCAATCTGAAGCAACTGGCCGGGCCCAAGTGCAATGACCTGAAGGTCAAGAACCCGGCCAAGTACGGCTGGGAGCCGCGCAGCCTTCTGGCCCAGATCTTCGACATTTATCTGCACTTGGACTGTGATAGATTCGCTCAGGCCCTGGCCGCCGACGAGCGCTCCTTTAACGTGCAGATCTGCAACGAGGCAGCGGCGAGGATCAAGCGCCTGGCCATCCGCTCGGCGGTGGAGGTGGAGCGATTCAAGGCCCTCACCCAGCGAGCCCACGAGATCTTCAGTAAGCTTGGGATTGGGTCCTTAAATCCTAGACTCCTTGTAACTAATCCTTGTAACTCATTTACATTGCAGTTACCAACCAACAGACTGAAGACGAATGCGCCGATGCGCCGGACGAGTTCAAGGACCCACTGATGGACACACTCATGTCCGATCCCGTGGTGCTGCCCTCCGGCACGGTCATGGACCGGGCCATCATCACACGGCATCTGCTCAACAGCTGCACCGACCCCTTCAACCGTCAGCCGCTCACCGAGGACATGCTGGTGACCAACATTGAGCTGAAGCAGCGCATCGACGCCTGGCGCCGGGAGCAGCGGGGCAAGCGGAACAACAGCTAAGCCCCGCCCACGTCCACGTCCCCCTCCCCTTATAGCTACGCCTAGGACTAGTTTAATGTGCAGTTTTAGTGTCTACCTATATTCTACATCTATATCTTATATATATAAATATTCTTTGTGCAGGATTTAGTTTGTATTTGGGGCGCCCGCCCGCAAGTACCAGTAATCTTTATTCGCTGCTCTCGCCAGGAGTCTGCAACCTTTAGATGTTTGAAAAATATTTTTGGAAATTTGCAATGTTTTCGTTTCTTTTCGTTGCAAAAAAAAACGACATAATATCGCGATTAGTTTGTTTCCCTTTCCCCGAGATGTCTGGGTTATTGGTGATTTAAAAAACAAAATTGAATTTATTTGCAATTGGATTCACAAATAAAAATAATGAATAAAAATGGTATAGCTGTATTTATTGTCGATTGAAATAGTATACGTCCTGAATGATCCTGCGCTCTGGCAGCTCTTGAAATTGTTTTTGCTGTGAGCTTACGAAAGCCTTTAGAGGGGTTTCAGAAGAAAATTCTAAAATATTTGCTTACATCGAAGCCCTTCGATCCGGAGCTGCAGCAGGGCGGCCTGCACAACAACGTGGCCGACGAGACGAACAGCAAGGCCAGCCAGGTGATCAAGCGGGTCAAGTGCAAGCTCACCGGCACCGACTTCCAGACCCAGAAGAGCGTCAACGAGCAGCAGCAGGTGGAGCTGCTCATCCAGCAGGCGACCAACAAGGAGAACCTCTGCCAGTGCTACATTGGCTGGTGTCCGTTCTGGTAAGCCGAGGGAGACTGAGCGAGAACTACTACTACGACTACCCATAACTGAATTGAGTGCACCCATCTCTGGAGAGGATTCGGGGATGAACGCAGACGCAAACGCAAACGCAACTAGGCATTAAGCATAAAATATTTGTATAATTTATGTTAGACATACGCTTTATTATCTTTTTATTTGTGAATAAACAATTGCAAATAAATTCCAATTTTGTAAAAATCATCAAAACTTTAATTGCTTTGAAAGGAAGGATTTGTGGGGCGAATTCGTTTAATTGGGAGCTTAGAGCACCAGGCGACAGGAGGCTGGAGGGCCATTAACCATCTGTAAATCTGTGAGAGATACTATTAAAGCATACTTTATTCTAGTGTTGAGTTGCTCATGAGTGAGTGAACAAAAAAGAGTTGTTCACTAAACTGAGTGAGTGAACATGTTCCTTCCAATTTGTTCTTTTTTGTTCACTTGTTCATTTTTGCTCACTATTGTTCAGTTGTTCAGTTTTGTTCTTTTTTGCTCACTTGTTCAGATTTGCTCTTTTGCTCATTATTGCTCAGTTGTTCAATTTTGTTCAGCTACTCTTTTTGGTTCATTTTTGTTCAGTTACTCTTTTTTATATGGTATTAGAGGTGGTAATGTCTTTGGCAGAAACAGCTTAAGTCTGAATCTGACCAATTACGCCTCGACTTTGCGCGTGCTTAACTCGGATATACCACTAACCATACAACATATAGACTACTCATTTCATACAACGAAAATGGACGCAAAAATTTCTTAGCGACAGGCCCCAGGCCTGTGAGCGGCGGGCCCCGTCGCTCTCTCGCGGCTCTCTCTCTCTCTTCGCTCTCTCATTCTTATGCCGCACACTGATTGCGAGAGTTCGC